>MU187697.1:21698-34800 GCA_016904865.1 Pissodes strobi | reverse complement strand
GGAAAAGTGAAAAGTAAAGCTCCGGCGGAGGAAAAACGAAACTTCACTGCCGCCTACACAGTCGAGTAATGACGGATTTACCGACGTTTGAAGAAAAAAGCCTATTACTTATTACTTATCAAAACCTGAAAACTGGAATCGTCCAGATACCGCCTGACGAGTCCTGGGCTTGCGCGCATGCGTTGTTTAATGTTTACATTATTTGTAACGTTTGCATTAGAATGTCTACGCATAGCCCTCCGCTCGTTATGGGGGCGCAACCAACAAAAACTAACCCAAGGCATGCCCAAAATCAAGAAAAAAATCTTTTTACAAACGCGACTTAAAAAAAAACATGTCTTGCCACTGGAACCGAACCCGGGACCGCCGTATCACAAACGTACCATATAACCCACTGAGCCACGAGGCTCGCGGGAAGCAACTTGTCAGAAATGTGTTTGTGGTGCGCGCGCAAGCCCAGCACTCGTCAGCCGTGGGAATGCTTTTTGCAAGCTGTATTTATTCGCTAATTAAAAAGGCATGCTCATGTGAATAATTTATTTATGTTTTGACGTTACACAGAATAAATATATTTTCGTGATTTTTTACAAACCTAACTGGATAACATTCTCTAAAACATGTAAAATTTCTCCTATATAAATATAATTATATAATACAAACATTCATTTATGTAAATTTCTTGTCTTTAATATACGTCAATTTTTAGCGCCGAATTAGCCCCACAATAGATAGATTATTTAGAATAAATCGTATATTTTGAATATCAGGAATTCCTGACAAGGAAGAAAGAATTCGGGTTACTTCATTACTTTAAATGTTGCATCTTATGCCTGTTTGCTCTTTATAACCTTGTAGCTTTCGGATACCCTCTTGATATGCATAATCCCATTCTCGTCGAAGATCATTCTTTCTACCTTCTCAAATGTATTCCCTAATCTTTTGGAAGGACCACACCAAACAGATTGCTTAGAATAAGTCTTTTAATTATGGAGATTCATTTTTCTCCTCGGTACCTAAGTATATATATAAAATATTGGAGATCTTCAAAAATAAAAATAACCTTTGACAATATTTCTTGTATTTGTATTTCATCTATGGTCGAGTACAGCAACGTCAAGCGAAATGTTCTCTTTATATTCTCAAACCGAAAATATCATATTAGGAACTTCCTGACGTTACTACCATTGATTTGTATAGGAGTGGATAAGCAATAGCCGCATGTCGCACTATTCAAAAGTGGCAACCTATGGGCGAAAAAACAGGTTTCTGCGCATGACAAAATCCACGCAAAATGGAAAAACGTAAACAAAGAAGATACCGTTTTGTCATGCGCACTAAAACACTTGCCGTCTCAGCAGGCGTCGGTCAGGATCGAACTTGGCTTTTGTCTTTGACGTGTTTTCGTTTTGACGGCGCGGCGTTTTGAGTTAATAATTCGAGTTTTTACTTTTTTTTACTTTCTTTGGACCTAGTGTCTGTAGTTGCTTAATTAGTTTTAGTTTAGTGGTTCACGTTTGTGGTTTGTGCGTACCCTATTTTGATTTTCGTTTAAATTGAACAATACGCACATAAACAATGGGCGATGCTACCAAAATAGAATCCCGAAAGTGTATGGTTGTGTTTTGTAGTAGTAAAGGCAAAATACCCGCGATTTCCTATTTCAAGTAAGTCTAATTATTATAAGTATTACTTATTTAACCTTATTGTTTGTTTCATTATGCTAACTGGGGCCCATTTCACAATCGGCAAGACTCCTCTACCGAATATTTGGTGAAATAAACATTTTCGAAGTCCGGGCCTGCCTATTTACCTTCACGGTGCAACAGCTAACTCCTACTAATTTTCTAATGCGCAAGTCCAATTTAAAATCTCTTTGTTTACATTTCGCGGTCGTAAATTTGCCATGTTTGGTCTGTTTATTGCTTATCCACTCCTATACAAATCAATGGTTACTACACGCACCATTTATCATTGCCAAAATACGCATTGAAAGGGTAACCACAGATTATTCTACAGTGCGTATTTTCTATAAATTCCTTTCTTTGGCAATACATAAATGATAAGACATCCTCGTGAAATAATTAGTGTATATAATAAAGTATCAAACGAATGCTTTAAACGCACAAATAAATTACAAAATATAAATTGCAAATTCTTGTCAAAAGAAACTAAGAGCTGTCTCTATCTAAAAGTGAATTTCGCAATACTGGCTCTTCCATCTACATAATATATTTATTACCTCCTTTGCGTATTGTACACTTTTATCACTGCCTATTAAGCTGTGCTTTTAACATATTTGCCTGGTCTCTCCAGATATTATACCACAGCTTAGTACAACATAGATATGATGTTTCTAATAATTTATCCCTTATACAAAACAAATAACGATCGAGAATCGACTGTAAATATCCCATAAAGTCGAGTCATCATCAGGAGCAAATATCGCAACAAATATCAATTGGAAAAGTTCGTATTGGCTAAAGAGGGTGGAAATCCATGAAGAATAACTTTTGTTTATTAGTGTTTTAGCGATCTTATAATTGAAATAATAAATCGTAACCGGGCTCAGCAATTATACTTGTGTTCAGAATGTATGACCAGGGACCTTGTTCCAATGATGGTGAATCTCAGCCACATGGGCAAGAAACAGGGCATTGTAATAGCAGCCGCTTATTTCGCAGGGGATGGACCACGCACACCGCCAGGGGAACTGCAGGGGCTAGCGCACCACTGTAGGGCGAAAACACACCACTACTAGTGAAATGTGACGCCAACCCCGTCACCTCGTCAGGGGGAGCTCCGGGGAGGTGAGTATCTTCTTGAATTCTTACTTACTGAAATGAACCTTGATATTTGTAATAACGGGAATACACCCACATTTGTAAAAAGGGCAAGGGATGAAGTTTTAGATCCACCCTTGGTAGGTCAGAAATCATTGAATACGTGAAAAGTTGGAAAGTCTCCGCTGAACCCTCACTCTTCTCTGATCACAGGATTATAGAGTTCAGCCTAAAAGCAAGCTCCACCAATGAACAATATAAGAGAAATCCAAGGAGAGCAGATTGGGAACTATATAAAGCCAATCTGGACTGCAAATATATTAATCAGAGCAGGATAGGGCATCACCTAGAACTGGAAGAGTAAGTAGAGAGCGTCAACAAGGCAGTAATGGAGGCATTTGACTCCAGCTCACACAAAGAGACGCTCAAACGGGGTCCCATGGTGGAATAAAATCCTGACAGGCCTCCGAACCCGGGCTCATTGTCTATTCAGCAGAGCAAAAAGGTTCGGAAAGGGGCAAGGCTACACAGAGGCTCTTACAAACTACATCAAGGAAATCAGAAAGACCAAAAGGAACAACTGTAGAGCCTTTTGCGAAAACGTCGCCCCTACTCCAGTCGCGGCGGGCGAGACTACACAAGGCCATGACGAAAGAGAAGAGAACAAGCTCGACAATGGCCCTGAAAAGGTGGATGCACCTACAATGAAGAAGAGAGCGGTCCGCTTCCTGAGCCAACATTTCCCAGGTAGTTAATCAGGAAACCAAAATGAAGAGGAGGTTACCCATTAGGGATGACTGGGTAATGGCAAAAACGGTACTTACTGTTGAGCGACTCGAATGGGCATTGAATACATTTGAAGCACTCAAATCGCCAGGGGTGGATCAAATCTTCCCAGCCTTCTTACAAAGGGGGAAAAAATTGCCACACCTTGTAGATATCACCAGAAGCAGTATGACCACTGGAAATACTGACAGACCTCGGTCTACATTCTGTTGGATATGCCGATGATATTGTCATTGGTAAGAGAAAAGTTGAGGATACACTGTGTGAATCCTCAACTTGAACTGGACTTAAAGCAGTGGAAGAATGGTGCCAAACAGTGGGGCTGGAAATAAACCCATCGAAAACAACCATAGTAGGTAGGGGAACACGGGGCAGAACCGGGTAGTGAGGCAAAACCGGGTACCGCGTTTAATTTTATACCTGTAGCGCCATCTATGAATCAACGTTACACCTTGGTCGTGAAGCTTCCGCCAGTTGGCAGAATTTACTGTTTTCATGTACCTCGCGTAACAAATCGTTTGTATGTCTCTGATGGTCTAGAGGTCTGCATGGTTAGCCTTCACTTCGGCAACGCGAGTTCATACCCCGTCGCTGTAGCGAGCGGAGGGCCATGCGAAAAGTGAATTTAGGCATGCTGCTGAGAGTTATAGGATAGTCTCTAGACTCTAGACGTAAGTGTTGGCAGAATAATTTGATGGCGTCTACATCGTGAGGTACATAAATTACTGATTAAAACGCGTTTATCAGGTATGTGATGTTATTTTTAATATTGTTTACTCTTTCTACAATCCTGCCTAAGGAGTCCGTTTTACCCCATTTGTGTATGAAAAGTTTTCCATTATAGGTCAGAATTAAAAAAGTAATCCGCAGTTACTTTCGGCGTTCCTCAAAGCACTTTGGAAGACCGTATTAAGAAGTTAAGGAATGGGATGCCATTGGAGGAGGCGGCCAGCAAATGTACCTACCTACTTCCATTAAATCTTTAATAAATACTCAAAATTTTTGTTTTTCTTTATCAGAAATGGGACGATACAAATGTGTGTTTTCATCAGAACAAGAAAAAGAATTGGTAAATTATGTACAGGACATGGAAAGCAGATTATTTGAGTTCAGACGGTTGGCATATCAGTTGGCTCAGAGAAATAGTGTACAGCACAACTTTAACAGTAATGACCAATGATTCCTGTCGCCCCTTATTTTTGAAACATGCAATCTTGACATTGTGTTGCCTGTTTATTTTAGAAACAGTCTGTCTAATCTTTAGAAAATATAGAAGCGAGTTATCTCTGAACGGTCCTTACAATACCCGCCAGACTTATACTCTCAGATTGCCTACCCGCCACTCAGAACAAATTAAAAGTCCCATTATATACGGAGGTAAAAAACTTTTTAATCATCTTCCTATAAAGCTGAGAAGGCTGCAATGTGATAGAGGGTTCAGGAGGCAAACAAAAAAGTTTTTGGTTGATAAGGCATATTACAGTTTTAGGGAATTTTTTAATGACTTTAAATTAAATGTGGTTTTGTCTCGTTGGTCTTTATCTGTTCCATTTGCACTTTTGCGTTGCATTTTGTTTTTTTTCCTCCTTTTTTGTTGCTTTGTGAACTCGTTTTATACTCCTAATCTAGTTTTAGCTTAATTTTAATCTAAATTTTAATAGACCTTTATGAACTTTATATTCTTTGTAAGTTTAAATTCAATTTTTTTAATGATTTTGGCAATAACTATGTATTGTTATTATGACATTTAAGCTATCTTTTGACTTGACTTGACTACCATGTACATGGACATGTATAGTTTATCTTGGCATTTGGCCTGAATCAATAGTTATTATAGTGACTGATAGGGCAAATAAGTATGCACATCTAAAATGTGTTTATTTAGTGACGTTTGTTTTTGTTTAGTATTTTTTTTAACCATTATGTGTTTTTGTCATATTTTATTTAGTAGGTACTTTTGAAATTGCCACTTGTTTTTTCATGTATTTGATGCTTCTGCATTGCAGATTATAGAGCTTTGTCAGCAAATACATTGTATTTTGGGCAATAAAGCATGTTTTGAGTTTGAGTTTGAATGGCAGGGCTCGATTGGTTAAAATGGTTTTTAAAACGGCATCAGAATTTATCACTGCGAACTCCAGAGGCTACGTCTGCTGCTCGCGCAATGGGATTCAACGAAGTGTATGTAGGGAGATTTTTCGATCTGTTGACAAATAGTGTAAACTGTAATGGATAATTTTTGACCAACAAGAATCTACAACGTAGACGAAACTGGTTTAACTACGGTGCCCAAAAGCCAATCAAGGATTATTGCTATGAAATGAATGCGTCAGGTGGGAACTCTTACCTCGGCTGAGAGAAGTCAGTTAATAACTGCTGTTTTATGTATGTCGGCTGCTGGTCATTATGTGCCTTCTTACCTGATCTTTCCAAGAGTTGGATGGGCATGGGCATGTAACACATACCAAAAATCTAGAGTTGATAGATCTTGCCAGACAACACGGTGTTATCCTATTGTGCTTTCCGCCCCACTGCACTCACCGACTGCAGCCTCTGGATGTCAGTGTTATGGCACCATTAAGTACGTTCTATAGCCAGGATGTCAAAACGTGGCTAAGAGCAAATCCTGACAACCCTCATCCAATATCAAGTCGGCAAATTATTTGGTCAAACTGCTATCTCTGGATTTTCTAAAACAGGAATCTATCCTAATAACCGTCACGTATTTGGAGAGGTTGACTTTGCAGCTGCCAAGACAACAGAGCGAATATCTACAGACCTAGCAGAAGCTAATAATGTAGAGGAAGTCATAGAAAGAGAAAAATCAGCCATAGCTGGGCCTTCCTGGAAAAGGTCTAGGGAGACATCACCAAACCCTAACTTCTCTGATCCATTACCAAGGGAAACAACACCTGAAAAAAATCCAATAACTTCAGATCAACCGGAAGCTCCAGTAAAACATTTGGTGAAGTCCGTAAAATTTGCTGTCTCACCTACGGAGATAATGCCTGTTCCTCATAGTAACAGGAACGCCACTAACACAAAAAGACGTCGAGGTAAGACTGCAATTTTGACTGATTCACCATATAAGAAGGAACCAGAGACTTCTATGCTGCAGAAGGATAAATCTGTTAAGACTCAAGGAGTAAAGAGAAAGATTGGTTCTAAAGGAAAAGTAAGGCGCAACAAAAAAAAATACGAAAAAGGCAACAGTTGATAGAAGCTCGGAAGAGGAAGATAGCAATACTGAAAGTGTTGAAGATAAAAATGCAGTGTGTCTCTTTTGTGAGGAAAATTACTCCATGTCAGCTAAAGGTGATGGATGGGTAAAGTGTATTTGGTGCGAGAACTGGGCACACGAAGCTTGTACTAGTTGGCTGGAAGAGGATTTGGATGAATTCTAATGCGACAGTTGCCTCAGAGTTCTTTAACCAAACTTGTAGGTTTTACCCCATTTGTTATCCGGTTTGGCCCCGGTTGTGGGGCAAAACCGTATTTAGCAGTATTTTTTGTTATTCCTTTGTTTTAGACAATAAAGATTTTTTTTCATAATGTCGTGTCGTAGCATTTCTTCTGTAGATAAGGTTTGTAGTACTTTGTTGCCGAAATATCGGTTATAAATTAAAATTATTGAGTGATATGGAAATTTTTTTACCTTAGCTATCCGGTTCTGCCCCCTGTTCCCTACCGTACCGTAGGAAGAGAGAAAGAGAACTCCCTAGAATGAAAGTTATCCGAATACACGGGACCAACATTATACCGGCATCGGAAGCTAGATATCTAGGCATAAGGCTGAATTTCAAACTTAAAATGAATAAACACGTTGAAGGTTGAAGGAGTTGTAACTAAGACTACGAGGGCCCTCATGGTATGCCGAAGCCTTGCAGGAAAAACCTGGGAATGTAAACCAGAAATCCTCCGTTGGATGTACCCAATGAGAGTAAGATTCACCCTACTTTACGGATCGATCATCTGGTTTGGTGTGACAATCGGCAACACTGAGTGACAGTTGGTTAAAAGTTTTAAAGAACAATAAAGTGCAAATTTATGGTAATATACAAGCCCTTAATTATAAGACGTCGTGTTTTCTGGTATACTTTTCTACTAGAACACTGTCCAATTCAAAGAACATCGTAATATCCACCGATTGCATCGATTTTGAACTAAAACTTTAATCAATATTTACTATTTTCCCGCCATTCGCCGTAACTGACATTTGCCACTTGTGTCCTTGAGGTTAACTTGATTACTCTTCCTCTTTTTCTCGGCCCGGTCTGCTGGCCTGACCCTTGGAGAGGGGCAGAGTTTTGTGTGGCTCCGGCGTTGCCGCCTTGCTTGGCTTTTCTTGCCGAACTGAGTAGGCGGAGGGGCCGAGCTGGTTGGCTGTGCCGATGTTGCGTTGGATTACGCTCTTGAGGAGTTTTTGCTTACGCTTTACGATCTTCGAATCAATATATTATTTTATAGGCCTGCTCTTTACAATAGTAATTAGTAAAGGTCGCACAGAGCGGAATTGCTCAATTTTTGTAGTCGCCGGGGACGTATCCCCGGCAACAGTCCCCCATTATGGGCGAACCAACTGATGACGAAGACACTATGTCAAATATATCAATGGAGTCCGTCTCCGACAGGAAACTCTCCGACGATTCGCTCTGTAAAATACGTAGCAAATCTAAATCATTCGCAGAAGTCTGCGTCCAGTGCCGCCTGGATTATGAAAGTATGAGAGATTACGCAAATCTCAGCAGTAATGACGCTACTAGACTGGCCTCTAAAGTTCGCCAACACTTCAGAGACTCCCATCCCTTCTTGAGGATCAAAAAACCCGCAGTATCTAGGATAGATACAGGCAAAAAGAAGGCCAGTCCGACTAGCCTACAGGGCTCTGACTCGACAAAAAAGCTGAAAGGTGACCGACAGCAACAACAAAAAACTAAAGACGACAATTCTTCCATGGAGACAGACAAATCGGCCAATATCCCTGCAAACAACCCCAAGATCATGGGCCCACCGCCAATTCCGATAACAACTTCTGCTACCCTGGTAAGCGAAAATATTAAAGAAAGTTTTAAAACGCCCTTTAGGCACATTCCATTTAGGAAGAACTTCAAAATTGTGCAACTCGATATGGGTCAACCTCCCGTGACCACATCAAACCAATATCAACCCCTCCAAGACATTGACACTGAGGAGGAAGACACAGCGAGTGTCGCGTCAACCACCGCCTCCACAGGGGTCAAACGCAGAATCTCTGCAAACAAACAGACCAAACCAACCCCTAAGCCAAAAATACTACCCCCGCCCCCGGTAGTCATCAAAGGCCGCCCTGCTGACCACAGGGAATTAAGAGACGACCTGAAAGCGCTGCGTATCACAAAATACCAGCTAAAATATACAAAGAACAGCGTTATAGTGTACTGCGAAAACGCTATAGACTCGCATACATTAAAACGGGCACTCGACCAGGAGTAGACGGAGTACCACTCCTACGCCGAGACAAGCGAAAAAACCAGAGCATTTGTACTGCGAGGACTTGATGGCAACATCAAGCCCCAAGAGATATCGGAGGCACTCAAAGACGAGTATAGCATTACAGCACGAAACATATTTGAGATGAAGAAAACACGACAACCGATGTACCTAGTAGTTTTAGGGACAGACTACACGGTCAGAAGACTAAACAATGAGCTAAGAACACTTATGCATGTCCGTATATCATGGGAGGCAAGGCGATCCGGCAAACCCGTACTGCAACGCAAAAACTGCCAGCAGTACGGGCACGCCAAGACATACTGTAAACGTAAGATTGCATGCAGCAAGTGTTCGGGGCCCCATGACATCACGCAATGTACGAACGACCACCAAAAATGTGCAAACTGCGGCGGACCTCATCGATCTATCGATGAGGAATGCCCAGTGTATATTTACAAGCTAAACATAATAGAAAACGCAACAACAAGAACTAAACAGGTTCCCAAGCAAACCTTCAAGCCCGCGCCTCCGCCAGCCAACCCGGCCTGGCGCGACAACACGACCAGAGTAGCTGACGGCTCACGGAGCCAAGGGCTAAACAATGCCCAACGACCCGATGAGTTCCACAAACAATTCCCACCATTACGCAACCCCAACGCCCGGCCCACCAAGGAGAATATAGCTAAACAAAATGTTACACAGGTTAGTGGTATTGCCCGTGGTAGCTCTGCTCACATAAATCACAATCAACATAATAATAATCAGCATGCAAACTTAACTAACACATTGTCTAATCTTAATGATGTAGTAGCTAGGATTAATAGACTGGTAAATCTAGAGCAATTATTCCTAGCACTCGATCATTATTCGAACATGTTAGAAGCGTGTCGGGGCGACAAAGCTGAAATTGTACAGGCCTCGATTCGCTTCTTTTCGTTCGAATATTCCCAATTCGACATATAATGCTAAACGTCGCAAGTTGGAACTGTCACGGCATCAGGTCCAAAATGGGCGAATTTCGTAATTTTATGCAAACTTCCAATTTTCAGATTGTTTTCCTCAACGAAACGAATCTATTTCCTAATTTTACGTTCAAGATTAGGAACTATAACATCGAGAGATTTGATAGGCCCGATCGAGCCGGAGGAGGCGGCGCGTATATAACGTGCACACCGCAATCGAAAACGTCAGTATTGAACTGGAGAGCGGACTGCGTGTATGTGGCTGCTACGCGCCCCCGGCTCTCCGCCTCACAGAAAACGACCTCCTTGTATTATTACCACAAAACAAAGTATCCCTGCTGATAGGGGACTTGAACGCCACGCACGCCGACTGGGGCGGCGTAACTAACAGCAGGGGTAGATTATTTAAGGGGATAATCCAAAATAATCTGGAAATGTCCTATCACAGAACTCCAAATCCTACATATCTTCGTAGTGACTCTTTCCTGGATATTGCTATTACTCGGGGAGCGATAAGAACTACTCAACTGTTAGAAATCAATATCTTAAACTCGGATCATCTCCCGATCAAGATTAACCTGTATCATAGGGTCCCCATGACGAGTGACACCGTCGTATCCTACAGGAATGTTGATTGGAGGATGTTCCGAGCAAGGTTGAACGAGTTGACAGTCGTCCCGGAGCAAATAGAAACAATCCAGGAATTAGAGAATGAAGTAAATACACTTACTTCAAATATCCAGCGCATCCGTGATGCAATGTGCCCTAGGGTTACCATCCACTCTAGGACAGAATCACTCCCTGATCACATCCTTGAATTAATTTCACTTAGAAACCGTGTTCGACGCCGATGGCAGAGAAACCGGACACAAATGGGATCCGCTCGCATCAATGCGCTGACGGAGGAGATCAGGATTAAAATACGGGATCACCGTAGTCAAGCATGGCTTGACTACATTAACACAATAAACAGGGAAGACGGCTCGCTGTGGAAGTTGGCTACGAAAGTCCGTGGAGGTAGTACGCCGATGCCCGTGATCAAACACCGTGGCGTGGACATGGTGAACGATCAGGGAAAAGCGGAGGCCTTCGCGGATTACTTGGAGGGCGTCTGCAGCGAGTCGCCTGACACTCTCCCTGAACAAACCCAATACAGTCAAGCTGTAAGAACCTTCCTGCAGCAAAAATATCCAATTCCTCCGTCAGTACTTGATAAGATGAGAGTCACTCCGGCGGAACTCCGCAAAGCTCTCTGCCGTTTGCCGAGAAATAAAGCTCCCGGCCCGGATACCATACCGAACATAGTCCTGAAAAATCTACCTAAAAAGTCACTTATCCACCTATTGCACATACTTAATGCGGTAATCAGGCTACAACATTTCCCTACCTCCTGGAAAGCAGCGTGCGTTATCCATTTCCTGAAACCAGGAAAAGATCCTTCACTTACGGCATCATACCGGCCGATATCTTTATTGAACACCCTCGGCAAGGCGGCTGAAAGGTTAATCTTGCTGAGGGCCAACGGAGTTGTCGAAAAACTCGGCATCATACCCCCGGAGCAGTTCGGTTTTCGCGGCCGGCATGGCACTGTCATGCTTGCCGCGAAAACCGTATCTGACATCTACGATGCATTTAACAGCAGGCAATCAACTGTGGCCCTATTTCTGGATATCGAGAAGGCGTTCGACAGGGTATGGCACGAGGGGTTGATATATAAGCTTCTAGCTAACCACGGCATACCGTTACATCTAGTCTCCCTTATTGGATCATACCTTGCCGAACGCACTTTCGTGACCAGAGTAGGAACACACACGTCTGCTAGCAGGAGACTGCTAGCAGGTGTGCCACAAGGCACTGTATTTTCGCCGCTGCTTTTCAACCCTTATATTGCAGACATCCCGTCACATCCCGAAACCCATACCGCCCTTTTTGCTGACGACACGGCAATTTATTCCTCGGATCCCATCGCCGAGGTTGCGAAGTCAAGGTTAGGTGATCATATGAATATGATCATACCATATTATCAAAGGTGGAAGATCTCCCTAAATGCCAGTAAAACTGAACTTGCTGTTATTACTCGCAAGATAAAAAATACTGATATTGCGCCTCTCGCAATAGGGAACACACAAATCTTTCCCAAACAAAAAATAAAATACCTAGGAATGTATCGACAATAAGCTAAACTTTAGTAAACATATTGCAGCCATAATTTCAAAAAATGAAGGCATCAAAAAAGGTCTAAGCTTACTGGTGACAGGACGATCCTTTCTAAGCCCTACGAATAAAATTATTTTATATAAGTCAGTCATACGTCCTGCGGACCTGCATGCATGGGCTAGAGTTGAATATGTCGAGGAATACATCGACAACCATGCATGCAGGTTCTACGAGCACCAGATTAAGGGATCGCCGCTAACAGCAAACATCGCTGACAGGAGATACGACCCCGAGTATCGCACCCCCCACGGCACTATATATAGATTAACTTCAATGTTCTATAAGCAGCAAAGACCCCCTTAGCCTAAACACGTCATTTTTACATAAACATAACAACCCTTAACAACATCCTACTTTCTAATAGCTTTCCAATCAATTTCTAACATTCTCCTAAATTCACAAGTATCAGGAGAGCAGGAGTGCATAGCCTTTGCGGGCAATGCATGAGCCTGCCTTCTGATTGGCCAGCCGACCATGTTCGGACATGGGGGCGGGGCCTGTTAATGGTAAACTACGCCGCATATAAATATGCAGCAGCACCTAACATACCTTACTTGACTTCCAACCACCGAAGCATCCATGCTCCGTAGCCTGAACCGTCGGACTCGTCTTTTATGCCTTGATGTAATGATAGAATACTGGAACTGACTTGTGAAGCACAAGTCATTATATCTTGTATATACATTGTATATAATTCTGTAAATAGATATATGTTGTACATAGTGCATTGTCCTTAGTATTAAGAGCGCCTGCTCCAAATGAGCAGTTGAAGCAAGGTTTTTGCAAAGTTTTCCTTGCATAATCACCAGGCAGCATTATATCACACTTAATACTGTATTAACCAGCCTTCCAGCTTCGGCCAATACAGTAATTGAGCGACATTGA
>MU187697.1:0-16698 GCA_016904865.1 Pissodes strobi | reverse complement strand
ATAGCAAAGTTGTAATTCTGTTAAGAACCCACGGGAAAAACGTAACAATATTAAAACATGGGTATTCTCTTAGTTTAAAGGCTCTCTTTCCATCATCTATAGAAAGGCAAAATGTTAAATTAGCTCTCAAAAATATTTAATCCTTTTGTTATAGAGGCTCTGAAAGGTTTTCTTAATAATTTGTCACATTCACAAGACACAGCAGAGCATCTGAAATGCCAGTAATCACTTATTTAAGTGGTTATTGCTGTCACATTGTTTTAAAAAAATTAAGTTGTGAATTTTGCAAAGAAAATTTAACTTTAAATGAACCTTGTGTTGTAGAAGATTCTTGCAATTTAATTAATTCTTAAACTCGTGGGGCTCTTTTATATCCTCGTGAACAAGTAGTGGACGTAGTTTCAACAGCCTATATTATATTTAAAAAAGTGATTAATGAGTTGAAGACACGTTTTTAGATATTTACAATAAAAAGTCATTTCTTTGCGAGCTGTTGTTAAACTATCTAAACCAAAACAGCCTTTTGACTCCTTTTGAAAATTGTAAAAATCACCTAAAATTGATGTTTCAAAAATTTTTCGTGCAGCATTTCAAATACACTCCTTAATAATTATTGTTCTAAACATAATCATAATCTTTTGGGTAAAAAGAAAAAAAGGAAGCTGGAGATCGAGTAATGTACCCAATCTAACACAAAAAAGTAAAATCTGAAACCTGTATAAAGCTTTTATGTTTTATAAATATTTGAAGATTGCAAGGTTCTTTGGATGGAGAAAACCTCGGAGAAACCGAGGAGAAAACACACTACCAAATTTGACATTACTATTACCTATTATGACACCTTTATACCTATAGTGACATTTTACCACCTTTCTATTAAATAGATTAGTGGTATCTAGTTTCAGTTTATCAAAATAGATTCGATTTTGATAAACTGGATATTTAAAGGCTTTTGCTTTGAAATTTCGTTTTCCTTTAACAAAAATCGAATGAGGCACGTCTAAAGGCTGAGTTCATGACTCGCAGCCTTGTTTCAACCGGAAGCCCTTAAATATTACTTATGTATGCAGAAAAAGGTAAGTAAACTGCAATTTAATTTTTGATTTAAAAAAAATAGTAATACACATTATCAGTAATAATAGTCGTGCTTAAAGTAATATAATCTTGTAGGAGGTATTGTATTAGGCCAATTACGTCTCAAACTACAGATAAAAAAGTTAAATTTACACAACACAATTTTTTGTTATATTTTTTCGAGATTTTTGCATCTAAAATGTCTATTTAACTGTGAGATTTTAAAAGAAATTGCACATTTCAATAGACGCCTGCAACTAAGTTAAGACCACTTTGGATGACGTCACGCGTAAGCCAGTCAGGCCTAGTTATAGAAGGTAATGCCTGTAAGCTATGCTCCGTTTCTCGTTTGGGCGGATCTTCGTCTATACCCCACTCATATGTTGCGTCTAACACGGCACGGTCTAATATGTCAAAAGAACTTTTACTTCTGGTGTGACCCACAAGCACACTCATTCTTTTTTTTAATAATAATAACACATTCTGCTGCGAGGGCAAATATATTAAATTTAATAGATTTGTCATTGCAGCTGTAGTCATTGAGGGATTTTCAGCTTTTCATTTTAATTGTAGTTATTGCACTTGGAGTGTTAAAAGTACACAATTATACCCTTGATGTTATCGATACTGAATGTTAGCCAATAAGAACGTCCAAATTATATTTTGTTTCGCCATTTAAATCAGTGTGACGACAGGACGCCCTAACTTTTAGCTTCTAACCTTCGACAGTGGGAGAAAAATGTACCATAACTTGATGCGATTTTCTGATGTCACTCTCTGACGTTGAAGTCCCTGCATGATCGTGATGTTCATGCTCAGTCGAGTTGTTTCGTGACGGTTCGTGGGAATGATAGCATTTCGGTACGGCCCCGGTTAACCTAGAATCTACACATACAAGATTATTATTAACACTGCGAAATTTTAGTCGAATCTGATCGATTTAATACTATGTTGTCATTAGACAACGGATTTATTTGAGAAGGGCTAAATTGGCAGTACAATACAAAGTACAATTGTATTGTAATCTACTAAATTACTTAAGCTACTAAAGAAATATCACCCTGTCCTAAGTTTGAACTTGAACTTGGAGATTGTTATATAAACATTAAAGTCAAACTATAAACAATGCGAGCAATCAACGGGAGCAATTGCTTTTTTAATATAAATACGCTACCGAACCTTCAGTTCTTGAGTCTGTTCTCACCTATAACCAGCTCCCAGGTTAGCTATACAGCTGCCTCCGGGTTCTATCCGCTCCTAAAGTTAGCTATACAGCTGCTTTAGGTTCTACTCCTTTATTCCTTACCAAACCTGGTACCGGTTAGTCATTTGACGACTGCTAGGACTAGGGGTTTCACAACCACCATAGTAAAGTCAAATCAAGAAGTTTGTCAGAGTTCTGAGAAAGACAAGTGTCTAAATAGCCAGTTAAAAAGTTTAGTGAAACATTCTAGTGCTCTTAAATAAAACTCAACTCCTTAGAAAAACTATAATTATAAGACCGTAAACAAAGACCTATAAACAGTATCTCAACTCGAGAAAACATGCGCACCTTAGTAATCGGGTATAATAGAATCTCATTTTTCTGACCAATAGCCGTTGTTAAAGTTTTATTGTTAATACATTATTATTGTTATAAACTAAACGTGCTTACTTTATCATCTCTTCTTACCCAACGTAATTCGGCTCCGGTCTACCTCAGTTACCCCCTGGCACGCTAAGCAAGACGTGTCCTCATGAATAGAACATACAGTGGCAGATTAAGGGAAGCGTTAAGACCCCGTCATTGTACTAATCGCGACGCGGCTCTTTTCTGAGACTTTTTTTTAAAAACGCGACAACCCACCTAAACTATTCGTGACAGTATAATATAGATAAATATGGACTAAATCAAAGATGCCACTGACGGACATAAAAAGAAGCTAATAGGTGTTTTTATGCGTTGCGCTTATTCGAAAGAAGGTGAGATATATATAGCGTAACAAACTATTGGGAGTTAAAAAAATACAGCACATAAGGTAAGTTCCACTTGGTTCTTCCACTTCACCAAACTGAGTACACTTAAGTAATTTTCAAACCAGTTCAAAGTTGCCAAGGTGCTGTCCATTGCAAGAAGGGTGAGGTTTACCTTTGTCCCTCTTGTCTTCGGTGTTAAAGGTCACTGACATACATACAACTTTTGAAATTCATAATCAATTGCAATATTTTCAAAGGTAAACAAACAGTGTGGTTTTTGTCCAGGTACGTCCACAAAGATGGCACATTTGGGCACTATTGAAAAACTTGATGATAATGTAAAGCTTGCGGGCCTTTATTTTAACCTTTCAAAGGCTTTTGACACTATCGATCATGAGATTCTATTGATTAACTTGAACGGGTATGGAGTGAGAGACTGAGTGCTTCCTACTTGGAAACCAAGTGTCAGATTGTGAACTGATCCGAAGAGGCGCCCTACAGGACTCTATACTACTGTATGTGAATGACCTGTCCGATTGGGTGGGGCGTGGGCTTATCTGTCAGTATGCTGATGCCACAGCTTACCTTTCTGCTCTGTCGGTGGGGTGCTCTGATGTAGTGGGTCGGACGTCTACTGGTGTGGGAGTAATTTGTCTGCGTCTTAATAATGAAAAAACTGGACTGATAATGTTTAATGAGAGCAACACCTACACTGAATCTTTGCACTTTAATTTCAATCACAGATCTATTCCTAATATTGATTCTATTTATTTCTTAGGTGTTTATGTGGACTGTAACACTAGCTAGGAACACCAAATTCTCAGTAGACTGCGTTATGTCACGTAACAGCGTGTCTAATTGTTCTAATTTGCGCATGTTCCGTCACTACTTTTTGGTGTTGTTCACGTTTTTCGCTTGTTATTTTCAGAACTCAGAAACTCATTATGAGATGCATGTTTCGTCTTCATCCACGAGAATCATGTAAAGGACAGTACTTCAAGTGATTGGTTATGCTGACCACACCCTCGCTCTACTTTGTGACCCTGGTTACATTTGTTAAGGAAAACTTGTATTTTCTCTACGGATACTCTCAGACTATGCTAATGACGATCAAAGGTAGAATTTCGTATCCCTCCACAAGGCTTTCTTCGAAAAGAGACCCTGTTGCCAGGGTATAAAAGCCTTCAAACTTTTGCCCCCTGAAATAAGGAGGGTTGAAGGAAGGAAGGCAATCTCCACATTTGCAAAGAACAAATGCTTTTAAGCGTTTACATTTGAGTTTTAATCTGTCTGTGAATTTCCAAAGTGAAAAATCTAAATGTTTTTCTCTAATCTGAGTTCCTAATTATAATTGTTTTAATTTGTAATTATTAGTAATCTTACGGCTTTTGTGACGTTGGTTTTTATTATTATTTTTTTTATATTCATTTATTTATACCAATTGTACTAGTTCAATGCTTACACACGTCAGTACAATGAAAGTCGTGTAAAATTTAAAAACTCCTGAAATGAATTAAACGTATTCCCAATAAGAATTTGCTTCATTTTGCTATGAAATTCTCTATATGACAAGTTCTTTCGGTTAAAAAAATTTATGGGCCAAACGGCAGGACCACCTTGACACCTCTTCAAATGCCAATACAGGGGTACCTCCGATATCAGACTCATGTATGTCATTGCATTATGAGTTAAGATGGCGGTGCGGCGTTCCGCTTGGCAATTAATAGATTTTCCAGAATATACAGGCAGTGAACAAAGTATTCCCAGGGAAGCAAACGCACCTCTGCAATCAGCCCCTGCGGCAAGCGGGAACCGTCACGGTCCTTCTTTGCAGGGCAAACAGCCTACTAATCCCCGTGTGGAGTGTCTCCAACTGAGGATTACATAAACGGCATGCGATTAAAAAAGGTCAAAGTAAGCTATTTTCAAGATGTTTGGAGAAACACGGAATGGTAAGTTCCAGAGAGCATATATTCCCTGATTCGACCTACTAACAACAACATCCGTATGAGGACCCCATTGTAAGACTCCCAGAAACCCCCGCATAGGGAACACCCTTCTCCCTGTTTTAGCCCCCTTAAGCAACAACCCTTTAGAGCATACACCACAGCCCTCCGAGCGATAGAGTCTACAAAAGCTTTTTCACAACATTAGCTACCACTATTGATTCAATACAGGTCGACCACCCTAATTCAGAAATAATCGTTCTGGGAGATTTCAATGCCCACAACGCCAACTGGCTCAAACATCACAACAAGACCAATAACGAAGGTAGAGAAGCTGGAGCATTTTCCATCAGCCACGGGGCTTACTCAACTTGTAGACGAACCAACTCGGATCTCAGAAAGGGGCGAATTTGCCGCCCTCCTGGATCTTTTTCTAACCACAAGTTCTGACCAGTGCACAATTACAGTTGATCTGCCATTAGGTACTTCCGACCACAAACTTATTACAACGGTTTGTGAACTGCCACTCCTTCAGAAAGATCAGCCATTGCCTTGTAAAAGCTGGCATTACAATCATATAAACTGGGACGATCTAAGACCGTTCTACCTAGATTTTTCTTGGTTCGACGCCTGCTTTGGCACTACCGACCCGTCAGTCTGCTGCGAAGAGATTACGCAAGTAATCTCCTCAGGAATGAAAGCATACATCCCAAATTCCATCGAGTTATCGTCAAAAGGAAAGCCATGGTTCGACAGAAGATGCGAAAAAGCTGTAGGTAGGAAACACTAAGCCTACAAGTACTGGATGAAAATCGCAATTATTTTGCCGAAGCGAGAAACGAATGCAAACGTGTGATTGAATCAGGAATAAACTTTTGCAATGCCTCAGTGGCTCCAGAAATTTCTGATCGGTAGCAAAGGCAGTAAGTAATAAATCAGCAACTACTCAAGTATCTCGAGACCAACAGATTAATTAGCGATAACCAATATACGGCCTTCGCAAAGAGAGATCGACAGGAGATATACCTATGTCACTCATATATGGAGTAGGACAATTGAGAACTAAGGAGAATCTCGAGCGATTACGTTGGATATTTCAAAGGCATTCGACAGAGTTTGACATGACGGATTGCTCAACAAACCGGACTACCAGCCTCTCTCTGCAGTTTCATTAAGAACCGATCTCCGCGCGTTACAGTTGATGGACACATCTCAGACACCTTCACCATTAATACGGGCGTTACGCAATACATTCATCAACTCTGTTCCTCACTATATTAATGACCTGCTGACCAATAATCCTGTTTACAGTTTTGCAGATGACAATGCCCTTGTCACCCAATTTAGATCAGAAAAACCTTTACCAGCAACTGAGACTTATCACCGCAGACGGGAGAATATTACAACAATTAATCAAGATCCGGAGAAAGTTATTGCTCACACATCTAAGGTGTCGCACCAAAGCACACCCGAAAGTTGCTGGATTCCATTCAGGAGAGAGCTGTGCGTCTCGTCGGCTACTCGGAGTTGACACGGGATCTGGATAGTCTGGAACACCGCAGACATGTGGCCAAGATATCCCTATTTTACAGATATTTTAACGGCATCAGATGTTCCCAGGATTTGTCCCGCATCATCCCGTACCCGTTCGTTGTACAACTAAAACTACCTAGAACGTCGATTTACAAGGACTCCTTTGTCTGGCGCACTGCATCACTGTGGAACTCACTCCCAAGACATCTGTGTCCCCCTAATTACAACCTACAGCTATTCAAGAACCGTGTCAAACTACATCTTCGCACACACACGGCTCGTCGAGTGCCATAGGCTCCCTTTAGTGTGTGTGAAACTGCCAGAATCCAAAAAGTTAGACATGCCAACTAGGACTCGTCAATTGCAATAACCACTTCAGTTACCAAGGCAAAAATACTAAAGTAAGCCTTAAACTCGGATCGTGTTGGTGGTATGAAATGCCTTGCTGCAATCCAAAAAGTTAGACATGCCGATTGGAATTTCAGTTACCACCTTAGGCTCGGCACAAGTGCTAAGTTTGTATTGGTGATAGCATATTCACTGATCATTCTAAATAAAATATTTTCTAGAATTTTAGAAACTACAAATAAAATGCTTTACATTTGCACGGCTGCAGTATAATAATTCAAACGTCCCAAGCTAAAAACCGAACGCTGCACTAGTTTCTTAGTACAACCAGAATTAAAGTTTAACAAGTAACGTTTTTTATGTGACAAGAAAATTACCTGAACTGATGGCTCTTTCTAGTTTTCCTCTTGCGTGGTGGCAGCTGTTGGATTCTCGTCTTCTACTTCTAGATCTATGGGTGCAGTCGGAGGAGTTCGAACTCCTTCTAGTCGATTTGGGGCAAGAGTGGTGCTGTAAGGCGGGCGACGGCAGGTATTGAGCAGAACCACCTTAAAAATATGACTTAATTAAGAAATTATAACGCCTCATAATTTAAACTTTATATGTATGACTATTTAGAATTTCTTTCGCTTGGGGTTGGGATAAATACTGAAAACTATTCCATTTTCTTTCCTAATAATTTAGTAATTGATTCACTAAGTTTTGGCTGTTGCAGCCACGATTTTCAGAGATTTTAGTTCTTAAAATTGTATAGCAAAAACATGTTCTTTATTCTCAAAACCTATAAAATATAGTTCATTTGCTAATTTGCTAATTGGCTATTTGAATATTTCATCCAATATTATATTTAGCACATTCTATATCTTGCAAATAAAATTCATCATCATCATCATCAATTTTATCATTTCAATTACATTTCATATGTATTTAAAGCACCTAATCTAAGATATATGTTTCTGTACCTAATTAAGCTGGTGACGACCTTGACAAGGAACTTTCAGTTCTGACAACTCATTTACGGTTGAATTTTGTAGTGAAAACCAGAATGGTTTATTATAAATTGTGATGTTTTAATTGTTTTAAGCGGTTTTTGTTTTTGTTTTAGTATATAATGTGTTTTTTTTTAAATTCGTCTTATTTTGGTTTTTTGTTTAACTTCGTTGTTTATTATATGTTAATTATCTTTGTGTAAATTTATTTTGGCTTTTTAATGAAAATGTCTGTTCAAATTAATTTGTACTTAAAATTATCAGTCTGTTTGAATGAAAATAGCAACTGAAGAAAAAAAATAATTGTAAGCACAGGTTATGCCTTGAAAAAGACCGCAATAAATGGTCGAAACGTCGGCAAATTTCGAATAAGGAAGTTTTTGTTATAAGTCCTATACCCACAACTTTACATACATTAAATGTTTATATTTACCATTCGCACTATCCCTCAAATAGTACTGTCCCGGCAGCCTCGGCGAACACGAATGAGATTGTGAACTACGCCTAGATCCGCTGTTTTCATGCTTGTGCTCGTCCTCCTCTATCTTCCTCTGTCTTTTTAAAGGATTTCGTCGATTATCCCTTATCCTCAACGTCACTGATTCCAGATGAAGGTCCATCGCCATCGAACCTTGGGATCCGGTGCCGTGTTGCAGGGATTCGTTGCTTCTAAAAACATTAGATGAATCGTACGCTTATCATACTTTAATTTAAATTTAAAATTTATTAATCTGCTACAGTTGATCGTGTACATATGACGTTGGATAAGTCAGCTAAGAAGGCAAAATAAAATAAAGAACATGCTTCATTTCATTTTGCATAACATAACTATGGAAATTCAGCCTTTAGAAAGTATAATACATAGAAAAGTGATTTATACAGGGTGTCCGGAAATAGCATCGCCAAATTACAGAGGGTGATTCTACATAAGAAAACATGAACATTTTTTCATATGAACATGTGTCCGAAAATGCATAGTTTCCAAGATACAGGGTGTCAAACTTTTTATAAAAAATCAATTTTTTGTTAATATCTTAAATATGATTTTACTGATTTTGTTGAAATTTGGCAGGGTTATCTGTAGTAATAAGGGGCTCATTTAGACTTAATTAGATTAAAAATATAAAGTCCAGTGGCGTCCCGGAGGGCATCATACCAAATATTATTGACAAAAAAAGTGTGCGCCGCTGACTTTTTCAAACATTTTATATTTTTTTCGTATTAAGCAACTAAAAATACAAAATTTTCGATTCTTGAGTTGTTTTCGTATCTTGCTTCGGTTTCGATAAAAAAAAAATAAAAACCGGTTTATTACATTTCTAAACTTTTTTGATAAAATCGATATTTTTATTTATATCTTAAATATGCTTTTACCGATTTTGTTGAAATTTAATAGCGTTATCTGTAGTAATAGGCGGCTCATTTAGCCTTAATTAGATTAAAATAATAATGTCCAGTGGCGTACCGGAGGCATCATACAGAATATTATTGACAAAGAAATGTGCGCCACTGACTCTTTTAAACATTTGATATTCTTTTCATATTAAGCAGCTAAAAATACAGCAATTTTGTTTCTTAAATTGTTTTCGTATCTTACTTCGTTTTCGAGAAAAAAAATAAAAACCAGTTTATTACATTTCTTTAGGGCACCAAATTTTACATCAAACGCTGTAATAAACTGGTTTTATTTTTTTTCTCGAAAACGAAGCAAGATACGAAAACAATTTAAGAAACAAAAATGTTGTATTTTTAGTTGCTTAATACGAAAAAGATATAAAATGTTTAAAAGAGTCAGTGGCGCACATTCCTTTGTCAATAATATTCGGTATGATGCCCCCAGGGACGCCACTGGACATTATATTTTTAATCTAATAAAGGCTAAATGAGCCGCCTGTTACTGCAGATAATCCTATTAAATTTCAACAAAATCGGTAAAAGCATATTCAAGATACAAATAAAAATATCGATTTTATCAAAAAAGTTTGGAAATGTAATAAACCGGTTTTTACTTTTTTTATCGAAAACGACGCAAGATACGAAAACAACTCGAGAATCAAAAATATTGTATTTTTAGTTGCTTAATACGAAACAAATATAAAGTGTTTGAAAAAGTCAGCGGCGCACACTTTTTTTGTCAATAATATTCGGTATGATGCCCTTCGGGACGCCACTGGACTCTATATTTTTAATCTAATTAAAGCTAAATGAGCCCCTTATTACTACAGATAACCCTGCCAAATTTCAACAAAATCAGTAAAATCATATTTATGATATTAACAAAAAACTGATTTTTTATAAAAAGTTTGACACCCTGTACCTTGGAAACTGCATTTTCGGACCTATGTTCATATGAAAAAAATTTCATGTTTTCTTATGTAGAATCACCCTCCGTAATTTGGCGACGCTATTTCCGGACACCCTGTATATACACGAAATAGAACACTCACTTCTATTGTATCTGCCAGTAGCTTTTACGACTGTGCTGCCATAGCGGTGTAGTCATTGAACTAATTTTTGGCGGGCCGTTCAAATGATGTCTGGTTTGAAATTTTAATTGTTTTGAAATAGAGCGGTGCTCCGAAACTTTCTGAATTTGCTATTTTGAGTAACTATCATTCCAAAACTTTTGGAAGAAATTGTACAAAATCTGTCAAAAATTAAGTTTTGGAATGAGAGTTATTGAATAATAGCAATTTCAGAAAATCCGGAATAATGCGCAAATGCTTACTATTTAGCAAATATTTGATAACCAGGCATATTGGTGATAAATAAATAAAACAATATATCAATGTAGGTAAATAATATGCATATTTATTAATTATTTATTTATTACTGATTTATTAATGATGTTGATAAAATCTGTTTCTCTTTAATGCTTAAGTCACAAAATGAAATATTCTGCTATGATATACTTAACTATGGCCGGTTGCATCAATATATTTCATAAAAATTCCAATTATTGGACTTTTGCCCATATACATTTTTCCCGATGGCATGGCGGAATTTGGAAATAATTATTAGTCTGAGATGCGGATGACTTTCCACAAATGTAAAAAATGTCCTTGCGCATGATGAAAGCATCAGAGTAAAATTATTGAGATAATTTGTAATCAGCCTATAGCTTGGAAAACAATCAAAATCGGGTAAGAACATGAAAGTTTTTACATTAGCTGCATGTGTATATACTTTTCTAGTTTGATATTCTCGACCCAACTGACCTTATGCAATAATGCAAAATTAAATTTAAAAAAAAAACGACCTAAACTTAGTTATAATAATAATAGTACAAAATACTGTAGAAATAAAAAAAATATATATTACTTAGAAACGCTTTTTAAACTTTTTGAATTTTTGGTAGCGATTTCTTGCCAAAGTACGCACATAGCCAAGATTTTGTGATTTTAAGTTTTCATCTTTTCCTTTAAGGGATCTATTAATATTATTAACCCATACAAAAATATAAAATTTAGTTAGTGAATTGGCAAACAAAGATTGTACATCATGTTTGTCACAGGTGAACGAAATAAAATCATCCTCTTTGAACAATTGTTTTAAAATTAATGAAATGTTACTATATTTACAATATTTTTCTATATATATACTTAAATTAAAGGAATATTTTATGAACAGCTTTGAAAATGTCGTAGAAGGGCGAAGGAGTGCCTTGGGACTATATGCTCTGCTTTCAATTAGTCTGTTCTCAGGATCTAAAGTATTTGAAATTAATTTTGACCGACACTCTGGACAAATACCAATTTTTTTTAGAATTTTTTTTGCAACAAAACCAGCAATGCATCGATGTAATTGGGTTATTTCCATATTGCGAGGGTGATATTGCAAAGTTTCACATTCAGGTAAATTTAAAGCTACCACTTGTTCTTCAAATGGTGATGTTATAAATGAGTTTAAGTTATCTAAAGCCCCCTCACAACCCTCATCTTCACAATTTGCCCCTGGTGAGTGCGTTCCCATAAAATTATTAACTATAAGCGTGACATAACACTGCGCAAATTGTGAACAAGTGGGATTATTGTTACGTACTCCCAAGCTTCTTACTTTACAAAAAAAGTTTTCTAACCCATCTTGATTTAGATTTCGGGGCATCAAAAGTTTTAAATTATCTAATTTCAATTTCCCCCACAGATATTTGATAGCTTTTACGGTAAGAATCCAACTTTTCACTGAGGGCGGTACAACGTGTCCTCCTGTAGTACTGTTCAAAAAAACAATACTCTCAAGTACAGGGATGACTTCTTTTCAAAAATTATGATGCATACTTCCTTCTTGAATAGCACATCGTAAATACTTTCCATGTGTGGGTTGAATGATAGAGCCATTGACGCTGTCAAATAGCTTATCAAAAAAAAGGGCAAACTCGGCAGTTCCATCAGCCTCAGGTGGCAGAAAAATGGAGGCTAAAAAATCCATTCATTATATATATGAAAGATAAGTTCAGCTAATTAGCAATAAAATAGATAATTACTTGTTTCAGTGACATGCTTAATTTGACATGCTACCCTTTGGCTAACACCTGTGCTGCTAAAATTACTTTCATTTTATTCATTTTATTTTCATATATGTGAGAATCACTTAATGAATAAAATATTCTATAGTCTAGATCGTCTGGCGTATCTGACTCATAAGCTGACTAGAACACTTTCCAAGAAGCTTTCTGAATATGTCCAGTTTTCCATTTAAATTGGGCGTCATTTCTAATTAAGTTATTTCTTATTCCCTTCAGCATGTGTGGAGCATCATACTTGGTTGTTTATCTCAAAACCAAAATTCCTCTGTTCAGTATTGTTTTTTTTATGTAGGTTTCCCTGCTCTGTCGCTGTAATTCTTTTATGGCCGATTTATTTTTTGCCGCCTGGTCACAAACTGTGGCAACAACTTTTAAACCGACTGCTTGTGATGCACTTATTACTTCTTTCAACAATCTTAAAAGCTCTCCTCTGTTGACACCGCTTTCCACGTAATAAAAGGCCAGTGGTTGCTTTCATTTTTTCCTAATACCATTTGCCATAAAAACTAGGGCATGGTCGGCAAACTTTAATGTTTTACTCTCTCCCAAATCTGCAAAACCTTCTATACAATCGTACTTCAAATTGAAAGAAACTCCAGCAGATAGTGACACTTCATCAAAAGAAATACAACAGAATCGGTCCTGAGCAGCCATTTTTGACACTGTCTTTTGAAGAGAGTTGAATCAGAGTATAACAAACCAACGAGTAGCGACATAAAGCGTCGGCACCTTTGATGTTCAAGGGACCGATTCCGGCAGAGCCGATGACAGATGGACTTCATATTTGTAAACTGCTCAAACCATGAAGTGGCTCGAAAGGAAGCGACTCTGCGACTACACTATAAAAATTTTGAAGTGGAAAATTGATCATTTTTCATATTTGAATACGATTCCGTAAAGCTTTTCTATAATATAGTGGTTTTTCCTACTTCCTGTCACCCTTGTCGATAATAATTTCTGAAAGCTTTCATTATAAAAATATATATTACTTATATTTCTTCTACGATTTATTGATAGAGGAATCTCAATCGTTTCTTGGGATTTTATTTAAATTTTTAGTTTCCTTTAATGAGGGTGCGTTGAGAGGAAAATAAACCCCTCTGTATTTCTATTTCATGATTTCATTTATCATGTTAAGATATTGATGTGTCAATTTTTAACCTAAATAAAGCACTTTGAGCTTACACCCGCCTGGTTTGGAGGCTATTGAAGAGGTGTAGCAGAGGTTTTTGATAGGTAGTAGAAAATTATAATATTGTACGACGTTTTCAGCGGTTCTCAAATAGAGATTTCTTATTGTGCTAGTTTCAGCAACTTCTTGTTATTATTAATAGTACTCCATTTCTTTAAATTACGATAAGTCATATTTACAAAGGTATTGGGTATAGTTTTTGAACCATTGAAATGTGGAGGAAAATTAAAACTTGCTACAGCACAAACAAAAAGTTTTTATTGATTGTAGGCTAAGGAGATGTAAGTCAGGAGTACTTAATTACTTACCCGAGTTGCCTTAAGGGATTCTAACCCTCATACCCACTGTTATGAAGACAATGGTGTTAAATTATTAATTTAAATAAAAGACAACAATTTTCACTAGTCTAACAACGTTTATTAATCAAAGGTTATTGAAAGTAAATTTGCGGCGTAGATTTAATTCGGTAGAAATGCAACAAAAATGTTTAATTTCAAAGTTTAGTAAACAAATTTTGACATACGTGTACAACCAAAAATAAGAAATTACCACCTAAAGGCAGGACTAAGCCATCCCAGGGAGAGATGATTGACTATGTCCTCTATACCTAAGGCATGGCTCGAAAAAAAAACTATTACTGAATGATGGTCTAACATTAGCAACCTCTCTTGTAAAGAGTAAGAGAGCACCTACATTCCCGCCGACCTTGTTCGATCCTCCTCCGTCTCTGTACTCTATTTATACTGTTGACAGATATTCGGTAAAATTCCTAGCAGAAGCATTTAAAGGGATAAAACTTGAACTGTCTTCCCAGGGACATGAACTTCGGTTAACTTAAATACTAGCTTTATAAATAAACATTATGGTAACAATTTACCGTTACATAACCCTACTAATAAACCATACAATATTACTCAAAGCAATGAGCACAAATTAACAATACCATATCTAGATCAAATAACTTAAAAAAAATTGCTTTAAGAGAACACACACAGCTCTAAACGCTACTATTTACATACATACATACATAAGTTTTCATAAATGAGGGTAAATTGTTATGAAATGAAAAATGCAATAATTTTTTTTCAACTATACATGTGTGAGGATTTTGAATTTCCGAATGCATTTTTTATGAGAACTATTACGTTTGAGATGTCTATTATTAAATTTTATAGTATAAAATATTTTTAGTCTTATAAATAGTTTTAATACAAACAGCTTGGGAAAATTTGAACAGGTATGGAGAAATTGAAGTTTTTCAAATATATTCACTAAATAATTAGAAATTTTTTCGCCTGTACATATGTTCTTAAACTGCTAGTTGAAAATACGTTCAAGGCTGTATATAAAATGAACCCTCTAAAGTACCTTTAATTGCATTAAAAGCTTTAAAATGAGACAGAAGTTTGTCTACATCAATACTAGTACATTCTCTGCTAAAAGCACAGCAAATGTCACATGAATGTACTTCCAGACACCTTTTCATCAAATATCCACAGACATGATAGTATTCTGTGTTGAAACGGTTTCTTTACGGTAATTGCAATCAGGCAAGGAAATTGCTGCAGTTGATGTTTCAGACTCCTTATTAATAATTTCTACCATGTCCATGGATTTTAAAATAATGAGAACATCATCTAAATCCTCCCTACAATTCATGTGATGTGAGTGGAAATAAATCTGCAAAAATAATTTTCTGAAGGCACTTTGAAACTGTATTGGTGTGGGATTTATGCAATTGTCTCCCTCTTGCCTTATACTTCCAAAGCAATTTTCTAAACAATCAGTCTTCTGGTTTTAAGATATTTATACCAACAGTTTAAAAGTTTTTGCCATAAATTGAGAAGACATCTTATTGTAATAGACCAACATTTAATAATCTTGACCATTTTTGTTTAATACCTTTAAATTTGGCAAAAAAATGCAAAGCTTCGTTTAAAAATTCCAACTGTGAATCAGATCTGTCAAATACATTCTTAAATTTATAAGAATTATTTAATGATAAGGAGTTCAAGATATCAAACAGATTACTAGATTTTTCTACAATATAAATTGTTGCAAAAGCTTCATTTGGAACTGCACCCAAACTCTTGTATGTATTCATACCACTGGCAATTGAGTCGAGTCGCTCAAAAGTTGAGCGGCATAACTCACTCTCATTTTTCAAAAGTTGTGGGATTAAGGTGAGAATTAGTGAGTTTAGGTGCTCACCTGTAGAACTGCTTTTTATCGGAATTATAGAAACATTTAATAAATGACCAAGACGTTTTTCTACCCTGAAAGCAAAAGGTGTGCTTAAGTTACTGCGGGTGGCCTTAGTTATATGACATGGGTCAAAAATATAGAACATATTCTCACCTCCTACCTAAAACTCTGTATTTTTAGGTGTAATTTCTAGACATTTAGTCAAATCAATAAAGTTCGAGCCCATGTCACTTGCTATGCCTTCCACTTTTAAATATATATACTTTAAATTTAAAATACAATCTTCTAAAATAGCACGAAGTTTATCACCCATCGATACAAAGGATGCAGTGTTTTTCCTTATCAGTCATTTTCTTCATTTTGATTTCAAGGGCCTTATATATTGATTTATTATGTAGTCCTAGTTGACATTGCAGCTCTTCAGCATGTATAGTTGGTGAAAGATGAGAAGGTAGAATTATCTTTTCTTATGTTGATTGGTTGAATATCATCCAAATTCACCCATTTTGTTTCTTCATCTTTTGAAATATTAGGACCTGAAAGTGATAATAATAATGAAAGTATTGTTGATACAGTATTAACAACAAGCATAAGGCTATTTAATTGCAGTCAAACAATATCATGTTAGTACCAATAAAGTGTGACAAATATCAATTAGTACAACTCAGATAAAAACTGGAACTATTTATGTAACCAGTAGATACTTTCTATTGGGTACATAACTCATAAAACCGGTAGTGTTTTTAGTACATATTGTTTATTGAATTATTGTGATTATAGGATGAGGTGAAATATCTGAATTTTGAGTACCTATCAGGGTAATTACTGTTTTATAATTCACTTGTAAATAATAAATCCAACCAATAAAATTTTTCTACTCATGGAATTCAACATGATGTTGCTAAATTCAGTCATAATGATTAGACAAAC
>MU187696.1:55480-70851 GCA_016904865.1 Pissodes strobi | reverse complement strand
ATTATTATTATTATTATTATTATTATTATTATTATTATTATTATTATTATTATTATCTGCGAAAAAATATTTTAAAAGCCGAATTCCAATTGTATTTAATGCAAAATTCCAAAATTTACCTCCACATATTCCACACAGGAAAAAGTAGATGAGCCAGAATTCTTTTGTACAGCCAGAACAAATTTGTGTTAGTCATTCCATTTTCTGGCTCTGGCCAGTAATCATAATCTGATATTATAAGTATAAAACTTCCTATTGCTGGCAAATACATACAAAATAATGTTAAAGATGCCCAAATGGGATCATTATCTTTGTAATGTCGAAAAATAACGCTTATATCAATTGCCATGATTAATATAAATAGAAAACATGCCATTATTGAGGGTAAAAGATAATTTAAAATGGCATTTTGTCGCTGATTCAAAGCATATCCAAGCAAAATCTTGTCTTTATTTTTAAACGTGTTCTCCATCACAATTAACACAAAGTACAATACACACACCGTTCCGAACTAAAAGTACGCCGAATCTCCTAGTTAGTAATCCTGATACTGGTAGTAAACAAAACGGAGCAGATAAAAATTATGATAAGATTAACAATTGTGAAGATAAAGCACTCATATAGAACGAAACTATTTACTAAATATTCATTTATCAATTTATATGTTCGCGCTATATTGTAATATACAGGGTGCGTCAATAAGGTGTTCGTCTTCCATACTGTCTAAACTAAACTATAGTTTATTATTGACTTAGTGCTATCATAAATAAGACAAGGCAAGAAAACGACGCTCTCAAACAATCACCCAATTACTTATCTTCCAATAATCTTTAAAGTTATGGAAAGTGTAGTCAATCAGCGTCTACTCAAGTGCCTCGAGACCAAAAAACCAAAAAAGTTATGGAAAGTGTAGTCAATCAGCGTCTACTCAAGTGCCTCGAGACCATCAACAGAATAATTAGCGACAACCAATACGGCTTTCGCAAAGAGAGATCGGCAGGAGATATATGGGCATATGCCATTCATATATAGCAGAAAGCAATTGAGAACTACGGAGAATCTCATGCGATTACGTTGGATATCTCAAAACGCATTTGACAGTGTTTGGCATGACGATTGATGCTCAACAAACTGCTGTCCTGTGGACTACCGGCGTCTCTCGTCTCTCTGCAGCTGACTTGACAGTTTCCTTAAGAGACATCATCTCAGACACACTCACCATTAATGCGAGCGTTCCACAGAACGCAACATTTTCACCAACTCTGTTCCTCATCTATATTGTCAAAGAGGAATTTTGGGCGCTTCCCAGATGCCTGCTACTGAGTGGGATTACTGGCGGCGTTCCTCCTTGAGCTGGGGGTTGTATATCAGATGGAATAACGACTCGCTTAATTCGAAACAAACTGTACGTATATTGATCTTCAGATACAGGAAGGAATGCACTTAGAATGACGACTATGTTTGAATACAATTTACTAGAATAGCGTAGAACGCATGACCATTTGATGAGGACTGACCGGACTCGACCTACTCGGCTCCCTTGAGTTTACTTTTAGTTTAAATTGTTATGAGCGTTTCAGTTATATTGTTCGCGCAAATTTGGAACATTTCGCAACTCTGCAAAAATCGGCGAATCAGCGGACGAAGGAAGAAGGCCCGAAGGAACGCCGTCTTCTCGAAAGAACTGCCGGCAACTGAAGTCGTTTTGTATGTTAGTCACAATAAAAAGTTATTTTTTTCGTGCAATTAGTAGTTTGGTTCAAGTATGTAGTAACCAGCGCAAACATTTGGTCCTTAAAGCCCGATATTTAGTCAAATACATGCCATAGTCTTGCGATGGAAAGTGAAAATCTAGGTCTTTGTTGGTACAGTTGCCGGCAGACATTCCAGCAAGCGATAAAGGTGAGCATTCCTTATTTTTACCCAGTTTTAAGCAATTGACCTATTTTCCCTTTACCTTTGTGTATAGTATTAATTGAACCGGTACAATGGCTGAACTGAATGAGTTAATAAGACAAAGGGGTACAATTAAAGGAAGTTTAACCCGCAAAAAATCCTATTTCGATGTAGTCAAGGCCGGGGAGATTAATTCGCGTATAGTCGAGGAACTAGAACTAAGGTTTTCTCGGATTGTACCATTACTAGATAGTTTTAATATCAAACAAGATGAGATTGAAGTAAATCTAAAAGATGCTAGTAAACTTGAGGAGCAAGAACAGGAAAGAAATAATTTTGAAAATTTATATTTTAGCTTAGTAGGTGAGATAAGAGAAACGATTAATAGTTTTTTTATCCGATCGGACGAAAAACGACACCTTTCCGATGTGTTTTCTCATCGCAAAAGTCATGATTCCAGTATATTGTATTCGTTGCTTGGCAACATGCAATAACTGTACAAGAATAGAAAATAACAGTCCGGGAATATAACATTCCCGTCCTAGGCCGGGAATGTAACATTTCTGCCATATTCAAACGCCTTGTTTGTCAGATCTATTTATATAAGTACGTATTCTAATTAATTTCGATCGGATAAAAAATAGTATGTGCAACTCGTAGGAAAAGCACATTCCTGGACTCCTGTGTTGCTGGCCTCGGCTGCGCCTCGTCCAGCAACTACCACAGTCGTCCAGGAATGTTTTGCTTTTCCTCCTAGTTACACAATATACTATTTCAATGCCCAAAATGCTCTAGCGACAAGCAATAATAATTCCATTTCTGGGGCGTCTCAGGGTACGTCAAATGTTGTACAGCAGAGAGTTGTACAGCTACCTGCTTTAAAACTTCCGACGTTTAATGGCCGCTACGACGGATGGGTGGAGTTTAGGGATGGTTTTAGAGCATTAGTTCATGATAATGAGGGTTTAACCAAGGTTAAAAAGTTCTATTATTTACGATCTTCTTTAAAAGATGACGCTTTAAATCTTATTGAATCTATTCAAGTGTTAGAGTTAAATTATAACGATGTATGGAAGTTATTACATGACAGATTTGAACAAAAAGCTTTGCTCATTCACAGTCATCTTAGGGCTATGTTTGAATTTCCAATAATTGAAAGAGACAATCGTGCGAGCTTGAGAACGTTTTTTGACACAATGACTAAACACATAAGAGCACTTGAGACGCTAGGAGAGGAGATAGATAAGTGGGATAGGATTTTAATATACCTTTTTACGACAAAAATGGGGCGGTAGACAGACCGCGATAGTAAAAATAAGGGACTCTACGGGAAATTTACACGATTGTCGCGCGTTATTAGACAGTGGAGCTCAAAGAAATTGTGTAAACGATTGAAACTTAATATTACGACAGGCAGTTTTTGTATTTCGGGAGTTGGTAATTCGATATCCAAAATTAAAAATAAAACAAATATTGATATTTGTTCTGGCGATGGAAATTACAATAAAATGATTGAGTGCTTAGTATTGCCGCATATTACTGACAACTTACCTACTGTGTCATTTAATGGTCATATTATGTTAAAAATTCCGAAGGGAATAAAACTCGCTGATCGCACATTCAATATACGAGGTTCAATAGATTTGTTAATCGGTTCTGCTGTTTTTTGGGAATTACTGTGTAACGGTAATTATCAAATAGAGAACTCACAAATTATATTACGGGATACACGCTTAGGTTGGGTAGTGGGAGGTACCGTACCTATTACAATGACTAAGTTTACATCGAATACTTTTCCCGAAGTCTCTTGTTTTTCATTGGATAAGGCTCTAACAAGGTTTTGGGAAATTGAAGAGGCTGGTGTAGGTCCAGGTATGAATAAGGCACTAAGCGAGAGTGAACGATTTCGTGAAAAACATTTTATAGAAACTTTTGAAAGAAATATCGAAGGAAGGTTTATTGTAAGTTTGCCATTAAAAAATAACTTCGAAAAGTTAGGACAATCGAGAGAAAAGGCATTACAGTGTTTTTATTCTTTAGAGGCAAGGTTGCAAAAAAATCCAGAATTAAAGACCGAGTATATAAAGTTCATGAATGAATATGTTAGTATGGGTCATATGAGTGAAGTGGACGAAAAGGTGAATGATCGTGTTTCGTATTACATGCCACATCATGCGGTTATATGGGAGCACAACTACTAAAGTGCGAGTCGTGTTCAATGCGTCCATGAAAACTAATAGTGGACTATCATTAAATGATGTCCAACATACTGGGCCTACAATACAAGACGAATTATTAGCTATTATCCTGCGATTTAGAAAACATGAATTCGTGATGACAGCAGATGTTTCGAAAATGTACCGTATGATACTAGTGAAAGAAAATCAACGATGCTTGCAACGAATATTTTGGCGACCAAGCCCTTTAGACGAATTAAAAGTTTTTCAATTAAATACCGTAACTTACGGCACAGCGTCAGCGCCTTACCTTGCTGTTCGGTGTTTAAAACAGTTAGCGATTGAAAATAGTGATACTTACCCTGAAGCAAGTCATTCTATTCTTAACTCTTTTTATATGGATGATTATTTAGAGGGCGCTAAAAATGAAGAACAGTTACTTCAATTGCAAAAAGAAGTTTCTAATATTTTATCTAGTGCTGGACTGGAACTTAGAAAATGGCTATGTAACAAAAATAATTTATGCCAGAGGTTTCGTTTTAATGAACAACTAGATTTAAACTTTGTTAAAATTGGGGAAAATGAATCTAATAAGACACTTGGAATACTATGGAATGCCAGTTTAGATACTATACAATTTTCCGTACACATTAACAATTCTCATGTCATTACAAAACGTAGTATATTGTCTCTCGTAGCTCAGATTTACGACCCGTTAGGTCTTCTGAGTCCTATTATTATAGTGGCAAAGCTTCTTATTCAACGACTATGGCAAGCTAAGTATGGTTGGGACGATGAAGTGCCTCATGATGTAAAATCTAACTGGTTGATGTTTAAAAATAATTTACCTAATTTAAATCAATTAAGGGTCCCTAGAAAGGTTGTGTGCTCGAATTATACTAGTATAGAGTTACATGGGTTCGGAGATGCTAGTCAGCTAGCGTATGGATGTTGCATTTATATAAGATGCTTTGATGAAAATAAAAGTTGTACTTCTATATTAATCTGTTCAAAATCTCGAGTAGCACCCATTAAGCAAGTCACGTTACCCAGACTGGAACTGTGCGCTGCTCTCTTACTTGCAAGGTTAGCACAAAAGACAATTCAATATTTTGATGTTAAATTTGTTAAAGTATATTTTTGGTCAGACTCACAAATTACCCTGGCGTGGATAAAGGGGTCACCCAACAATTGGAAAACGTTTGTGGCTAATCGTGCAAGCGAGATACAGCAACTTACAAATATCAATGATTGGTACTATGTGAAATCTCAGGACAATCTTGCTGATTTAATTACGCGAGGTATTCAAGCGATATTATTCGAAATAAATTGTGGTGGAATGGGCCAGATTGGCTACTCGATTATACTTTTAAACCAACGGCGTTTGCAAATAAACAAGAATTAGACTTACCAGAACAAAGGATATCTGTCGCTACCGTTACAGTTGACAGTAAATTTAGTTTATTTGATAAATTTTCCAATATAAGCAAGCTAAAACGAGTATTTGGCTATTGCTTAAGATTTATATGGAATGTTACATGCGAGAAAAAACGCTTGAGTAAAAGAATAGGTTTTTTGTCAGTTAATGAGTTAGAGCTGTCAATGAATAGGTTAGTAAATCTAGCACAAAGGGAAGCCTTTCCTATTGAATATCACAGATTAAAAAATAACTTACCAATAAGCAATAAAAGTCCTTTACTGTCGTTAAATCCTGTTTTGATTAATGATGGCATTCGAGTAGGAGGTAGAATTCAAAATTCTAGTCATGAATTTGACAGAAAACATCCCCTAATATTACCAAAATCACATTTGTTGACTAAACTTATACTTACCGGTGAACACAGAAGGTTAATGCATTGTGGCCCTTCTCTTCTATTGTCTTCTGTACGTGAGCGTTATTGGCCGCTTTCCGGTAGAAGCCAAGTTAGAAAGATCGTAAGAGACTGTGTAATTTGTTTTAAAGTAAAACCAAGAGCGAGTCAATATCTCATGGGTGAATTGCCCAAGTCTAGAGTAAATCAGTACTTACCTTTTTTTAATACCGGATGTGACTTTGCAGGTCCTTTTTATCTAAAGGATCGCATGTCTAGGGGAGCAAAATTAATTAAGGGATATGTGTGTATTTTCATTTGCATGGCTACAAAGGCTATCCATTTAGAAGTTGTTTCAAACTTAACTACATCATGTTTTCTAGCGGCATTTAAACGCTTTATTGCGCGGCGCGGGAAACCCCTAAATATATATTCCGATAACGGAACAACTTACGTTGGAGCAAATTGTGAATTGAAACAGCTGTATGATGTTATATCAAATTCAAATGCGGAATTTAACTATTATTTCTCTGAACAAGACATAACATGGCATTTCATTCCTGCGAGGGCGCCCAACTTCGGGGGTATTTGGGAAGCGGGAGTTAAAAGCTTCAAGTTTCATTTAAAAAGAGTTATAGGTGAAGCTCATCTAACTTACGAAGAATTGGCCACGATACTTGTTCAAATTGAAGCTGTGCTCAATTCTCGTCCTATCTGCCCTTTATCTGCCTCTCCCGACCAACTTAATCCCTTGACACCTGCTCATTTCTTAGTGGGACGGAGCGCCACCTCTATACCAGAAAAATGCTATACGGAGATAAAAGAAAATCGACAAAAACGCTTCGAACGATTACAGCAAATTATACAACATTTTTGGGTACGCTGGCATAAGGAGTACCTTAACGAACTTCAAGCAAGAAGTAAATGGAAACAGCAAGCATCTCCTATTAAAGTTGGAAGTGTCGTCCTTGTAATTGAAGATAAGGCTCCTCCACTGAGATGACCTATGGGGATCGTGGAACAGCTGCATCCAGGGAAAGACGTTATTGTGAGAGTGGTAACAGTGCGAATGAATGATCGGGTCTTTAAAAGGCCTGTTACAAAGTTGTGTGTTCTTCCCCACGATTCGTGATGTAACTTTTAAGCTGTAACCATTTAACTTTTAAGTGTTTTTGATTAACTTTTTGTTTGTTTTTTTTTAACTGACTTGTTGAAAGTGTCTGTCAACACGTTTCAAGGGGGCCGGTATGTTCGCGCAAATTTGGAACATTTGGCAACTCTGCAAAAATCGGCGAATCAGCGGACGAAGGAAGAAGAAGGCCGTCTTCTCGAAAGAACTGCCGGCAACTAAAGTCGTTTTGTATATTAGTCACAATAAAAAGTTATTTTTTTCGTGCAATTAGTAGTTTGTTTCAAGTATGTAATAACAGTATACTTTAATTAAGTTTCACTTTTATCTATGGTTCACTTTACTTTTTACTTTACGTTTTACTTTACTTTTACACTTTACTTTTACACTTTACTTTTACACTGACGTAACTTTAGGGGAGGTTTGATCTTGGTTCCCAGAGAAGCGTTTGGCCTTAATTAAAAGGGAATTACTTAACCAGAAAGTCAAGATCGGGAGGTTGACCTTGGTTACCAGAAAAGCGTTTGGCCTTAATTAATAGGGAACTACTTAACCAGATAGTCAAGGTCGGGAGGTTTGACCCTGGTCACCAGAAAAGCGTTTGGCCTCAATTAAAAGGGAACTACTTAACCAGATCATCAGGATCGTGAGGGTTTGAGCTTACAGGAGGAGCGTTTTGCCTTAATTAAAAGGGAACTACTCAACCAGATAAGTTGTCGTCTACTTGATTTGCCCGTTCTTTTATACTAAATTTTGTTGATATTTGACTGATTGTTTTTAAAACATGTTTAGATAATACTCATAATATTTGATCCTTCAATGTCAAGTATCAAGTTCAAACATTAGACTGCGTGTTCTTTTGTTATTACACTTTCTAGTTTACAATATTAATGGCCTGCTGCTGACCTATACCAATAATCATGTTTGTAGTTTTGCAGATGACAGCACCCTTGTCTTTCAATTTAGATCAGAAAAATCTTTACCAGCAACTGAGACTTATCACTGCAGACAGGAGCAGATTACAATAATTAATCAAGATCTGGAGAACGTTCGAACTTGTGGCGACAGGAATTTGGTCCAGTTCAATCCAGCAAACACCCAAACAGCAACGTTTAACAAGCCAACAGGGCGGGCTCTGGCATCATTATGGCAGGATCGACCATTCTTTCATCCTCGTCAATCAAGCTACTGGGTGTCATCAACAGCAATATGTCCTGGCATGATCACATTGCCAACATCGCTAAATCAGACTCGCAGAAGCTTGGTATACACCGTTGCAGCTGATCTTGCTCTACAAAACGTAAATAAGGCCTTGCTTAAAATATTGCTCACGTATCTCAGGTGCCGCACCTAAGCACACCCTAAAGCTACTGGATGCCATTCAGAAGAGAGCTGTGCATCTCGTCTCTATACATTCCTGCTTTGCTTTTCAAAATCATTCCACTCTTTTTGAAAATGTAGAGCTTTGAAATGTCAATAATACGTTTTTCCGAAATTCAATAAACATAAATTGCTCGGAAAAAATTCGCTGTTTTTGCCGATATGCAGATTTATTTCGGCTTGTTTTAGTGAGTAAACAATTTTTTTACTACTAACCTGAGAAATCATCAAAAATTCAGATAGGTGTGGTGCTTGCTAGGTAGCTGTCTTGTGACTATTGGGTTGAAGTATTTTAAAATTATGCGACATTTTAAATTCATCAATTATGGTGAGTAAAGAAAGAGTTGAAATTATTGAGCTTTATTTTAAAAATAATGAATGTGGAAATCGGATCGCAGAACTATTTAACCAACGGGATCCTGATAAACATGTTTCTGGGAAAATTGTTCGCGAAACTGGTTCCGTTCAGAATAAAAAGAGACAGATTGAAAATCCTGGACTAAATGAACCTATTGAGGTAGCAATATTGGAGCAAATTGCAATGGATAATACGTGGAGTACAAGACAATTGGGCAGTGCAACGGGGTGTGTCGTACTAGTGTCCAGCGTGTATTAAAAAGTACAAGTTCCATCCCTATAAGATTCGGTTAGTGCAAGAACTAAATGAAGAAGACTTTGATCGTCGTTTGCAATTTTGCAAAATTATGACTTATGACCGAGCAATTAATAATGGTAATTTCCTGTTTAATGTATGTTTTTCGGACGAGTGTACTTTCTTTTTGAACGGTTTAGTCAATCGGCATTCTTGTCGTTACTGGGCCGATACCAATACAATGGTTTTTCACGAGGTACATACATAACACCCTCAAAAGTTGAATATATGGGCTGGCATTTTCGGAGATACCCTTGTGGGCCCTTTTTTCTTCCTGAAAATTTAACAGGTGATACGTACCTGGATTTGCTCGAAAATACCTTCCACCCAGCTCTAACGAATATTATAGATTGAGGAGGAATTAATATTTTAACAAGACGGAGCTCCTCCACATTACCTACTCGCAAAATGTGAGAAATTATTTAAACAATACGTTTCCGGGCCGCTGGATAGGACGAAGGAATTGAGTGGCCTCCTCGGTCACCGGACTTAAGTCCTTTAGATTTTTTTTATGGGGACCTATAAAAAAACAAAGTTTATACCACTCCACCTGCCACATTGAGAGACCTGCGAGGACGAATCATTAACGTATGTCGCGAAGTAACACCGCAAATGCTCCAGAACGGACGACAACGGTTTGAAGATAATCTGTATCACTGTATGGAGGTTGGTGGCCAACATTACCAGCATTTACTTGATTAACACGGTAGGTTTTTATGTACAATCAAAGACAATCATACTACGAATAGACAATTCATCCAATGTAAAATAAAACGCCCCCGAAAAGGATCCCAACTGCAAGCGAGTTGGGATCCATCGAGGATTTCCAAGCGATACTCGACTTGATCGATGAGCGGTATTGCCAGCGCGCCCTCGTGTTCCCGGCTCGACAACAAAACGGAGCGTGCCGTCGCGTAATCCTGTCGCACCTCGCAATATAAGTAATACTGGCAACGTGGCGCATGAATTGCACGAATCGTCCGAGGGTTACCGCCGCGAGGAAAAATATTGTGAGCGCAATTGATGTCAATTAAATATTGAATTTGAATAAACGCTTGTTGACATTTCAAAGCTCCATATTTTCTAAACGAGCGGACCGATTTTCAAAAGCAAAACAGGAATATCTAGCGAATCAAAAGCCCTTTTTAATGAGGTCTCACTTGACCCTCATTCCTATTTAAAAAAAAATGAAGGATGACGCCCCCTCTTATGGGGTTGAAGATTTCGCAATGGTTTTTGAGTCAAAAGTTGTCCCCCTGACAAACAAACTTGACTTGTTTTTGCATTTTTTCGAAAGAAATTTCCCCTGGCAGTTATGCCTTGCGGTACGTTTTCGATGGGCCACCCTGTATATAATTGATAACATTGTTTTGTCTTTACGCAACTCTTTATTGTCTGGCATTCTGGATTCTTCTATATGCAGCATATGAGCTATAATAAAATCTTTAATAAAATTAAGAACCCTAACAATAGAAAATTAAACCTCCTCATTGATAAAAAAGGAATTTCTCCAACACCACTAATGCCGAATGGTTTAAGAATGTCTCCGACAATGATACCTGAACATATACAGGGTTTCTTGGCATGGGTCCTAAGTTCAGCCTTCCAGTTACTCCTCGTAATACTGATATTTTTAAATTAATTACTGATATCGAGGCAATTATATCTAGAATTCCTGAAAAGGAGAGAGATTTGATTAGATCAAAAGCAACAAATTAGATAACTAACTATATACATATGTACCCTAACTCTCAACATCCTTCATCCTTCTCTTGATCTTGAAATTGAGATTAGAAAATTCTTCAAAAGTAGTGTGTTAACGAGAGGGAGTCCTCACGGAGGAGGTAATTAGCTCCGTGAGGGCTCTGTCTCTTTGAATTACTGATGAGTCTCTCTCATCATGAAATTAACATATTTCCCATCCTTGTCTACATATATGTTGACCTTGCGTTATATCGACATTCAACCGACCCTGACTTTTCCCCTTCCCTCTTAAATAAATATAACAAAACCAGCAGTTCTGTAAGTATTTCTTCATTTCACAGTTTAGTTTTCTATGGAAGAACTCAAATTAAGAAATCTAGTATTCAAGAGATTAAATTCAGAAATAGTTAGTTCGGAAACAACAAAAATGAAGTGCACTTAAAAGAAGAATGCCCTATTTGTTTCAATCCTTTGGAAAAAGGAAACATTTGCACACCAAATTCAATGTGATAATAAGAGGGAATTTTCTGTTTATAAGGAGCATTAATACTTAGGATCATTCAGTCACTGTCAGTTATATACAATTAACAGGTATGGAGGAGGCTGTGAAAATGTTACACAGCCAATTAACTTCAGATAATTGTTATAATGCTATGCATAGCAAACCAGAATATGTTGATCTTTATTGTGAGTGTTCAGAACCTTATTCAAAAGGTGTGTCCGCTTGTGTTCAATATTTGGAAAATTTCAATGTAATGCAGTTTGTAGTCGAACTGAAACAATTGGGATTTTTTGTTGAAGTGGTTAGTCTGAGAAATATATAGAAGATCCAACCATATTTGATGTGATAAAACTAGCAGAAGAATTGGGAGAACATCAATCTGAAGTGTTTGTGTAAGAAATGGAGACCTTTGCATTAGAAGTGTATGAAACCTTTCTAATATCGGAAGGCTGTTCGCGGTTTTATGCACTTGCGGGAAATGACGCTGAAGCTCAAGATATACTGTGGTATGAGAACTACGTGCACCATGCTAAGTATTGTAAAAAGAGTGTACAAGTGTGTAGCGAACTCTTAAAAAACCAAAGACAGAGTAAAGTTTGTATTGGAACTAAATATGTTAAAATTATATTGTCACGAGTAGCTTAGGGGGTTAGCGCGTTTATTTAAAGAATAACTTCCCAGAGAAGAGCCTCGTCGCGATTAGTACAATGACGGGGTCTCAATGCTTCCTTTAATCTACCACTGGATGTTCTACTCGTGAGGACACGCCTTGTTTAGCATGCCGGGGGGTAACTGAGGTAGACCGGGATCGCGTTACGTGGGGTAAGAAGAGATGATAAAGTAAGCACGTTTAGTATATAACAATAACAATCTATTAACGATAAAACTTTAACAACAATTATTGGTCAGAAAAAATGAGATTCTATTATCCCCGATTACTACGGTGCGCATGTTTTCTCGATTTGAGGTACTGTTTATAGGTCTTTGTTTACTGTCTTATAATTTATAGTTTTTCTTAAGGGTTGGGTTTTATTTAAGAGCACTAAGAGATTTCACTAAACTTTTTAACTGACTATTTAGACACTTGTCTTTCTCAACACTCTGACAAACGTCTTGTCAACACTTTACTATGGAGGTTGTGCAACCCCTGGTCCTATCAGTCGTCAAGTGACTAACCGGTACCAGGTTGGGTATGAAAGGAATGGAACCTAAAGCAGTCGTATGACTAATTTTAGGAGCGGATAGAACCCTGAAGGCAGTCGTCAAGTGACTAACCTTGGGAGCTGGAGGTGAGACTGAAGTCTGCCGAACTGAGGGTTCGGTAGCGTATTTATATAAAACAAAGTGATGATCATTGCATGCATAAGGTTCAAAGTCGCTCCCGTTGATTGCTCGCGTTGTTTATAGTTTGCCTTTAATGTTTATATAACAATCTCCAAGTTCAAGTTGAAACTTGCGACAGGGTGATATTTGTTTAGTAGCTTATGCATTTTAGTAGATTACAATATTATAGGAATGTATGTGTGTATTAGGAAATTTAAATGTAGGAAATTAATTGTATAATAAAACAAAGTTAAATAAAATTATTCACTCATAAAAAAATTATTATAAATATAAAACGCGTTTGAAAGCGCACACATAGATGTTGGCTTTAAATGATAAAAACATTTAGGTTTTGAAGCAATTAAAATTGGTTGTTCGTCTAATTCAATTACTGGTTTGCTGGAATATTTTCTTAGGTAATCTGCTTTTTCGTTTAAACAAATTGCGCTTCTTCAGACAATTTTTTTACAATTGTTGAAAAGTGGTGTAGTGGGGTATAACCGATATTCCAATTAATGTAGTGGTGATTTTTCATTAACCAGACAGCTTGCTTGTGCGTTTCAGGAGAAAGAGAATTCGAAGAAAATGAATGCTTGAAAACATAATGACTAATTGTTTCTCCATCATAGGCAGCCAATTCTTTAGGTAGAAACTTATTCTTTTCATCTTTGAACGCTTGAATATCCATAACTAATCTCATATTTTTAAACTGACAAATTTCGTAAACACAAAGTTTTTATTGGAATATGATTCAATACGTTTTTCAGTTCTTCTAAATTTTAAATGAAAGTATCTAATTTCTGGAACATATTGTAAGATCATTACTTCGTGAACTAATTTAAGAAACTACTTAGAGTAGCTCTATGTTTAAATGATCGTATCCAACTAAGAAATATTTGTTCTAATGTTAAATAAATGTAGTGCTTCAAGAAGGTGGGGTGAAAAGTATATGCAAATGTAATATTAAGAGCAACTCGAAAATTAAAGTTGTTTAACAAGTTTAGTGAGTGGGTTGTAAGAGAAAACCTTATCATGTAATATTAAACAATACGCTGAGGTTCTTTTGTTAAATTTTTGTTAGGTTCTAATTCTACTCTCGTTACTACAGGTCCAGTTTGTAAATATTCCTTTTGATGTGAGCAATTTATATAAGCAATAGGAGCTTTTGATTTAAAATCGCTTGAAGAAAATAAAGTTTCTTCAGGTTTCAAAAAAACTTTAATATTTCTCAAGTTTATATCATTAAATTCACTCATATTTGCCATTTTCAAATCTCTCTTCTCCTATTGGAACGCAACCATAACATGACGAGGAGTTTCAACCCTACTAGATGTCTTAACAGGCCAATTGTGCCTGGATGTTTTCAACAGTTCTGGATATTCAACTCATACCCAACTTCTAAATGCAATAATTAAATCTGTTCCCTTAACAATAATTTTTGTTAATGACAATTCTTGAGGGATTTATACTGAAATATGTGGTATATTCCAAGTTAGTTTGTGAAGAGTAATTTTTGGTACCTATTTCATTTGGATCGGTAGTTATAATAGCATTATTGTCAGTGTTATCTCGCACAAGTATGAGCTCCTGTTTTGCGTTTAATATAATGTAGTATAACGTACCAGGCTCGATTCAACTTAGTTAAATCAGATAAGTAAAATTGTGCTTTGTCTTTATTTTGCCAATGATCGTCAAAATAGATTAAAAAGAAAATCAATACCTACGTTGTGTTATTATTATATCTTACACAATTTTTATTTATTCGGATGCGCTTCGACCAAATACAATTAGGGAAATTTGAGGGAATGGTGCGTCATGTAAATCAAGCCACATATTCCTAATACGCCTAATTTATTAAAGAAAAGCGTGCCATACTCCGCCTGGAATTCACGAGGCAAAAGAGCATGGCAGAGAAAACCTCGATCCCAATTCCTAAACCGAGTTATGCTGTACAACCTTTATTAGTATAATAATTAATTAAATTACTGTCTCACGCACCGCAATTTGTCGTTCCACACTTGTGACAATACTACAATACATTCAAAACTGAAGAGTTTAGTATTAGTTAGCCAGACGTCGCCAGCAGGTACTGAGGTCCCATACGGGAGGCTACTCAGCTATAGTTGCAAATTGAGCCAATATCTCTAGTAAGACCTGCAGGCCGATTAATATATATTTCCTTTGTCATCGCTTAGCCATTGATTATATTATGTAAACACATTTGTGATTGAATAGTATTTCTCTTGTAGGCTGTAAGATTATAGGATACGGAAGAACGATTCAAATAGCTTATACATTTACTGTTGCTTATTACTAATAGTCATTTCGATATAATATATTTCAATTACGATATATGGTTTCATTCTGTGTAATTGTACACAGGCTACAGATCCCTTATCATTTCGGGTGCTTATAAGCAATTGGCATCAAGTCAAAATCAAGGTTACAAATTAATGCTAATTTAAATTTCACATAGGTTTCATACAAAAGCAAATCATTAAAAATATAACATTTGTTAAAAGAATGACTTAAGGTGCTTTGCTCGCAAGCTCACGATTTAAAGCTAGGATATTTGTTCAGTCAGGGGAGGAAAATGTTAGTTGATTCATCAAGTCCCTTACTTACATTGCAATCACAGTCATACGAAAACTAAAATTCCAGCACGAAAGGCAGCAAATAATACAGTGTTATTCACAGCATAAAACGATTTCATTAAATATATACACTTGTTATACCATCAAGTATAAATTATCCATGAGAATAAATGAAATATTTGTGCAAATTATGTTTATAACAA
>MU187696.1:41888-55470 GCA_016904865.1 Pissodes strobi | reverse complement strand
TCAAAATATATACACACGTTATACCATCAAATATGAATCATCCATGAAAATAAATGAAATATTTGTGCAAATTATGTTTATAACAATATCAAAATATATACACACGCTATACCATCAAATATGAATCATCCATGAAAATAAAATATATAATGGTACAAATTATGTTAATAACAATATTATAAGTTTCATTTTACCACTTGTAATGACATATTGCAACACAGAAGCAAAACAATTCACCAAAACCGTACACTCCGATGGCTTCTAACTCTCTCTTTTCCCGTTCTCGAGCAATACCTCTCGGATCTCCTCCAAAAAACCTCGCAAAAACTCGACTTCAATTTATGACTTGATTTATTTTTAACATGTATAAAGGGTGTCTCAAAATATATACATATATAGGGTGTCTCAAAAATTAATGTATCAGGTTCAATGAAATAGTATTTTACAGAGGTGTGTTATCTCAATAACTTTCCTATAGTCTTCAACGAAACCCATTAACATTTTGAGAGGAATGCAAACGTTAAATAAACCAGTTTTTCATCAACTAATGTATTTGCTATGTTTGGTGACCATCCTGAATTTTTTTATTGCCAGATTCATTTGTATTATATGAGAGGTAATCTTTTAGAGTGGATATCCAACATCCCTTATAGAATCTATAGTAACCCCATTCAACTGATATCTCATTTCTCTAAAGAGAAATGCTATCCCATTTTTACAAGAGATAGTGTTTTAAGAACTGTTCCATCTGCTTTAGATAATTTCCCCTCTATGAAAAGAAAACTTCCACAGGGAAGAGTATACTTTTCAATTTCATAAACGGGACTTAGTATTTCGTCATTATTATTTAATTTTGTTGGCAAATATGGCTCGTAAGAATGGAACTCTGCGTGAGTAATAGAATTGTCAATGTAAAGTTTTTTACAAACATTAAGGATACTCATTTTAAAAGTTTAAGTCCGAGTGATTTAAGAAACTGTTTGTTTGTACTTTTTAGTCTATTAGCGTTGACTCGACTACTAAACTTAACTTTATTATGTTTAGCTTTGTATGTTTTTTGAATTTGTTGAGTATGGGGTATTGATTGAATATCGTTTCTATTATAAAAAATTACCATTACTAATTCCGTTTTTTACCTGTAACCTGAGTGAAACAGTTTCTTTTCGAAAATTAACAAAATCGAAATTCTGATCTAATATTTTAACAGTAATTTTGCCTATTGCTTTCACTATTACTGGAAAATAAATAATATTTTGAAGACTTTCAATTATTTTCAATCCTGGCGAAACGTAGGGAAAAATTGATGCGAAGCTCAGCAAATGCTACAGGCGCAAAGAAGAAACTGTGTAAATTCACATTAGCATTAGAGAGATAAGAAAGTGGATCATGAGAAGGAGTTATGGTGTCCAGTGGCGTAGCTACCGGGTGGGCCTGGGGGGGGGCAAGGCCCCACGGCGCCAAGAGAAATTAGGCGCCGCGCCGCTCCGAATTTATAAATATGCTAATGCTAACAATGCTCATGAGCTTAACTGAGTTTTTAAATTAATTAAATTATAATACAGTCAAAGACAAAAATTCCGATGATTTCGGTCGTAAAAAAGTATGTGTTTTTCAGTTCTTCTTCTTTCTTTCTTTACTGGATATGGCTTCTGTCCATCAAGGGACAACTTGCCAGCACATTTTGAAAGTGGTATCCAGAAAGCTGTCTGGCTCTAGGGCATGTTTCAGATACCAATTTTTTTTACTTTCGAGTTAATCAATATAATATTATACAAGTGCTGTGAAACTTGGGTGCATTTTTCTTCTCTGGCTTGTCTTTTCTCTTCTTTCTTCAAGGCTGAGTACTGTTAGTATTGACAAACACAGCAAAGGAGATGACAACACAATCGGAGGGAACACAGAATTGAAAAGGAATCAATTATATATTTAATATTGTATAGCTGTATTGCCAGTGTAAAAGGTTAGAAAATAAAATTTTTTACAGATGATCGAAATTGATCATCAAAGGTATTCATTTGTTGTTGCATGTACAATTTTATATTATTGACTTTAAGGAATCTGTTAATCAATTTAATCACGTTAATGTTCAGATTTCCAAGTACAGTGGACATTGAAATAGGGGTAGGCATATTTTCCTTAATCATGCATTGATAGAAATGTAAGTTTGGGTTATGTTTATAGGACATTCTAAAAAGATGTGATTGAGGTCATCTATTTGATCGCAGATACAAAGAGGACTTTCTTTAATGCCTATCATATTTAGATATTTTCCTGTAACACAATGGCCTGTTCTCATTCGAATCAAGGTTGTGAGATGTCTTTTATCGATGTACCGGTGTTTTTTTCATAAAATGGAGTTTTTGGAAAGCTATCCTGAATTTTTGCATACCATCTTCCTTTCCGCTCCAGAGAGGATTTCCATATTATGTTGTGCTCTTTCATTATAGAATTTTTTAGTATATTTAAAATGTGATCTTTATATAAGGGCAAGTTCTTGGGGATATTAAGCTGTCTGCCTATGTTGGCTAGTTTGTCTGCATTCTCATTTCCCTTAATTTTTGTATGTCCTGGTATCCATGCTAAGCCAATGTCCTAACCTGCTTCATTTGCTGTAATTAGTAGGTTTTTTGTTTTAAGGATGTTATAATCCAAATCTGGGCTTATATGATTTTGATTCATTCTTTCAATGGCACTTTTAGACTCTGTAAATATTATCGTTTTTTAACATTCTTCCTCAATAAGTATATTAATGCTTCATATACAGCTACCACCTCGGCAGAGCATATATCATATTCATCAGGCAGTCTAGAACTGAACTTGTATTTGAATTTAGGGCAATGGATTCCAAATCCAGTTTTATTCCCTTTTTAGATCCATCTATATAAATAAATGTATATTCATTTTTGTATTTTTCCGTGTTAATCAAAAATAGTGTTTTAATGCATGTGTTTTTTTGTTTTCGTTCAAGGTAATTTGTCAAATTTTCTATTTTAGCTCTGTATTGGAAGAAATTATTATATGCTTGTAGTAAATAGGGTATATCTTTTCCTCTCCAGTAATTAGCATTTATCATATGATGTATTTTGATTGTTTTTAGCATAGGTATAATGGGGTGATTGAAAATATTGATTATTTTTGATAAGAATTTCGTTGCAAGCCATCGTTGCCTAAATTCTAACATCATTTGATTACTCTCAGTTATTAGTACGTTTGTGGGGGTGGTTTTTGTGAATCCAAGAACTATTCTAAGTGCTTGGAATTGTATATTTTGTTAAATTTTTCTTATTAATGTTTAGGAGAATTGCTCCATATTCTATGTGTGACATGTCGAGTCCCAGTGTGATGGTCAGGCCAGGGTACCCGATTTAACTGAAGAAATGTAAAACTTTTAGTTAAATTTTAATCGTTCAAATGAAAAAAATAAATATTGGAAGTCATTTGCCCTTGGACTATAAATCCAAAAACCGATAGGAAATTCAAGTTCACTAGACACGGTTTTGCGCGCGGACTATTCCACCACTTAATTCGGCATTCATGCAGTTTCCCCCGAAAATCTTGATAAAAAGAACTCCATTGGTCAATAGGCGTTGCCAGAATTTTCGTCATCCAAGTCGAGGACCTGAGTGAACCTTGCAGTGTTACCTTGAAAAGCAATTGAATGACCTCATTTTGGTCCAGAGTGGAAAAAAACCAGTTAAAACGCGAAGAGACGTTGTCGGCGGAAAAGAAGCGTCTTGCGTCATCACCAATGTTCTAATTGCTGCAGGCAAAAATTCCAGGTATTTCTGGGAGAAGGACACGCCTCGAAAGTTGCGAAATATCACGCGGTTCTTAGGTGGCCGGAGATTCTGGATTTTTCTGGGGGACAAAACGTGTCGAAATTTTTGCTATAAAACCACGATTATATCGAAGAAAAAGAAGTCTTATTCTCCAGTCCAGTTGCAGTGGGTCGCTATGGCCAAATTCAAATTTTATAAGAAATATCAGATGTAGCGAGTCGCAATGCTGAATTTCATTTAAAAAGTTTAAAAGTTAATTTAATAATTTTGTAGTCGATAATATGGTCTTAGTTGTGACCAAACCGAGAGTAGTGCCTCTCAGTTTAAGGGCTCGTGGAAATAACGAAATAAATAATTGAATTCATGTCAACGATTCGAAAAGTAAAGAAAAGTAACGGGGTGAACCATCGTCATTCATTGAGAGTTAAGATGTTCAAATCCAAGAAAAGGGAGCAACGGCGACAGGTTCCGAGTTCACGTTAGAGATAGACTGTAAGTTTAGTTATAAAAATTGTTAGTATATTTGAGAACATTTATCGGTGACTGTTTGCAAGAAATTCATGAATAATTCATTATCACATTTCAGTATTCGAGTTAGACAGTAAATCTAATCTTAAAGCATAAAAATTGTTAGTATATTTGAAAATCTTTATTGTTGACTTTGTGCAAGAAATTCATGAGTTTCAGTAAAACATTTCAGTACTCGAGTTAGACTATAAATGTAATTCTTAAAGCATAAAAAATTACTGTATATTCGAAAACATGTAGCGTTGCCTGTTGGCAAGAATTTCAGGATTGTTTCGGTAAAAACAATTGAGTGTTAAATTTCGATAATAAGCAAATTTAAATGATGAGGCAGAGTGCCTGTATATTGGGAAACGTTTAAGGTAGTATTTGATAATTTCAAGAGTAGCCCATTAAATAATTAATGTTATAATACTTCGCATTTTATTTAATTAATTCACTGCAGACAAGAATATCGCTGACCGAAATTATTTTATTATTCCATATTTTTGACTGGCTAGGAAAATATAATATTTTAGGAAAGTTGCTACATTGAAGAAAATTCACAGTGTCTAATTAATAATACCAGTGTCATTTTCATTTAATGTGCCAGTTCTGATTGTCTGACGCTGTAGATACGAGGTCATATTAAAAAATTAAGCGAATAAATTTAGCCACTATAAAAAAGCTCCCTTTCACTTATTTTATCAATTTCAAAACATCATTGACGTGGCTTATATTTATTTAATTATATTTAATATACTTGAGAATAAAAAGTAAGTGCTGGTTAGAGGCATAAAGTGGTTTTCAACTAGGTAGCGGAATATGGGTGGTTGCCCAAATGTAAAGGAAATTATTTTACGTCGAAATTAGGGTGTCAACACACTGGTACTGCGAACCCGTTTACAGCTAATGAACAAAGATTGACGAAACGGCCGAAAAGTACAGTAAGTACAGGATTAGGGTAAATCGGAGCTTCGTATTTAGGAAGTACCATTAGCCAGTCTAAATAACCTAGCAATACTAAGCATAGAAAATGAATTTGCCCAAAATATTAATTTTGATCAAATAATCGATCAATTTACGTCGATTTAAAACCGAAGAAAGACTGTAATGTTTAATTAATTAATTAATTAAAGTTACACAATTTTAGTTTACGTTTATGTTGGAATATGTATGTACCTGTTGGTTGGTTGCCGTTTATATATTTTATAAAATATACGTTTAATATTATGATGTATTATTTTTGGATAATTTGCGTATATACACAAAATATAGGGTTGTTTTAGGCGCCAGCGGATAGGCTTGCCCCCCGGCGCGGACATTTCTAGCTACGCCACTGATGGTGTCCATTAAATTTTTAGCCACATTTACAAAGTAATTGTTTAGGTTCTCAGGTGAATTAGCGATTGTGCCAGACGAAGAAGTCTTATTCTTTAAGTCATTCACAATAGACCATAATTCTTTAGCAACGTTACCGGATTTAGCCAGCCTCTCATTGTAATAAATGTCCTTGGCAGCTTTTGTAGTCTTATGATAGACTTTTCTGTAAAGTTTCACGTAATCATGGAAGAAGACGCTGTCCGAGTATTTTTTTCAGGTGAATTAATGAACGCATGTTCTTTGCAGATGTGCGTAAGCCTTTAATTGACCAGGGTTTATGTTGTTTAATTTTGATAGGCCTAAGAGGAAAGGATTTGAACACCTGAGTAAATAAAGTTTTTATAAATCTAGAAAATTCGGCATCGACATCATCAATGTGGACAACCCAGTCAGTTGATGGACATAGGTGCTTGAAATTTAGAAAAATTTTGTCAGAAAAAATACGGTGTAATTTGCGTGAAGCAATTTTGCATTTGCATTTTACCGAAAATTCTGTTAATACTGCCTCATGATCAGAGAAACCTGAGTTAAAGACAGTCAACGAGTTCTTGATCAAAAGATAAGACGACATAGTCTATAGTACTAGAACTAGTTTTAGATATTCTAGTTGGTGAGGTAAAATGCATGATTAAACCAATAGAGTCGAAAATGCACCGAAGAGATTCTTGAACAGCACACACACCGGAAAAGTCAATATTAAGGGGGACTCAAGCAAGCTCAGTAATTTTTGACTGAATATACGTATGTCAGCGTCAGGTGTTCTGTAAATACGAATAATATAGAGGTCATAAGCATTATGATAGACGATGAAAAATTCAAATACTTAGTTACTGCCAAAAAGTCGTTGTTAGTAGACATTATCATAGTACCTCCATGAGATAAATTACTTTTATTAAATCTAGTTACTGTAGTATAATTTTTGACAAACACTGGCTCATCAACATTTAACCAATGTTAAGTTATGGCAATGATTCCTGGAAAATTAAGCTTCTCTAATAAAAGAAATAATTCATATCTTTGTGTCTGAAGGACTGAATATTAATAAGAAAAATACTAAGCTTGCCATCATCCAATTTTTCAGAGAGTACTTGATCCTCTGTTCGCGTCAATCTGCCTAAAAATTCCCCTCTCTAATCGGAGAGCCAGTAGAAAAATAATTGCTATGACTTTCCCTAACTTTCTAAAGGTGTTGAAGTCTCTCCGATGAAAAGAAAGACCTGATCCGCTTCAACCTTCGCTGAACCAATACCGTAGGCATCGTGGAAGCGATAATACAACTTACGCAAGGAGTCCACGTCACTAAAAAGTCCTTCTAAAGCTAGAGCTAATCTGATGCTAGTGTTGGTGTGCCCTTCAAAACACACTCTGGAGAGTTGGTCATGGAGATAGGCAAGGAATAGCCGAAGAGCCTTTAATATGGAGGGGTCCCTAGCCGGCAAATAACGAGCATTAGCCGCATTCGAATCTCGCGACAGCCACACTATAGGTGGAGTCATCAGGTCCATATCCAGCACGCCATTCCTTCTCGCACTTTTCTCCACAACAACCTCTAAATTTTCCAGCGCAAGAGACTTACAGACAGCCAAAGTTTCTTTTCTATTATCCCTGTCAGAGCCAACCGCAACACACCTACCCCCCCCCCCAGGTATATGTACAGATGTTGAGTCAGAGCGTGATGGTAGGCTTCGGCCGTCCAAAGTGCTTGGTACAAAATGTTGATAGCCAGTGGTCGAAGTACTTGCTGCAGGCTGCGACACCTTCAAGGGTGTTAAAATTGAATTCGCAGTGACTATTTCAGTACCCGGCGGCCACATACTTATGTCCTTAAGCTGCATTAGGTGACTTTTTTCTGCACACCAACCTTGAAATGAACCTTATTCTTCAGCATTAGAAAGCATCGGATAAAGTCAGCAGTTCCAAGTTTTTCTTTGGCATAGTGTGCAAGCTGGTTTGCTGTATAAGGAGGTGGGATTTTGGACACTACCATATGATGCCAGTCTTCTTTTATGGATGATATGTGAGGTGTGAGAGCAAATACTTTAGGAGAAGTAATAACCCCTGTGTCATGGTTATCTGTATGGTCGGTCTGAGTTGAAATCGACTTTTTTACTGTTGGTGGGTTACTCCTAATAATTGGCTTATCTTTGGCAGCGTGAGTGCCATTTGATTTACAGTTTTTCGCTTATCGCCCATTTCCTTCAATAACTTCCTTTGATGAGTCGTGAATCTGGACTTTAACAGACTCATCATGATTGTCCATAAAAATAGATGACAGATTAATTTCCTTGATCGAATGGAATAAAGTTTCTTTTCTATTATCAGAGAATCTGGTATGGAGGCTGTGAATGTCATCTATTTTTTGTATAAAATTTTCCATTTGGAGTCATGGTTACTCAAAGTGTCGTAAATTTCAGATTTGATTGGAAGAAGGTCATCGTTCCTCTTTAGACATGTTCCCACATCCTCGACATTTCCAGAGAGATCTGCAATCCTTGTAGCTGTGATACTTGTCAAATACTGCAGATAAATCTAATATTGTAGTACTTTTGTTGGTAGAGCACCTTTGTTGTTGCCCTATCCAGCCTAGTACAGGTCGTACAAAAGTTTCGGCGACACTCCCCACTAGAACGAAGTTTATATTTATCATTTTCTGCGACGATTCTCTGGCAGGAATCACACTTAAACTCAGCGATTTCAATATTAGTGGTCGGGATAAACAATTATTTCTTAATCATTTATGACCACAAAGGTCGGGGTGGTAATTAACTTTATAATTAACCACTTTAATTAGTGGACTGTATTAAAATAGGGTGGTGGCTGTTTTATACATAGGTTGTGAATTGAAACATTTATTTTAGGTATTACGTACTTTAATAATGCAATACTTATTTTGCATTAAATATGATAAATATCTACAATAATTTCTGACTAATTTCAAGCATTCATCCTTTCAGACATAAAACTTACCATTATTAAATATCTAACAAAATTTCTTGATTATTTAAATTTAATTGAGCTTTCTGTTAATTCAAAATTTCAACTGACAGCCTTCCAGTTCACACTAAATACCTTGAGTTTTACGTCTTCTTCGATTGTCTCAACTTAACTTCAACTTCACTTTAACTTCACCAGGGATGTAAGATTTCGAAACTTTGATTCGAATCTTAGTCTTCTTCTTTCTTCTTCTTAAGCCTTTTAAGTCCATTCCTGGATGTAGGCCTTTCCTATGTCTTTCCATCGTTCTCGATCTTGCGCTGTTCTGATCCATGCTAACCCCGCTGCTCGTTTTAGGTCATCATACCATCTATTTGGTGGTCTTCCTCTACCTCGTTTGTGCTCATACGGTCTCCATTCAATAATCCTCCGGTTCCATCGGTTTCTATCACTCCTTGCGACATGTCCTGCATAGCTCCATTTGAGAGAGGCTGCTCTATTTGCGATGTCTGTTACTTTGGTAATAGCTCTTATCCGTTCATTGCGATTAGTACAGGAATAGATTTGTCCACTAACATATTTCCATTCACCATTTTACCTTCTTCTATCTTCAACAGCAGAGACGCTACGTGTCTCTAGAAAATGCGTTAAAACGCCCAAAAGAGTTCTTTATCCAAGCTTGGACAAAGAGAACAGAGAGTACACAGATATTCTCTAAATATATGTGCAAACAAATGAGAAAATTTACTAAATATCTTGGCGTCAGCCAGAGCTACGATTGAGTAGATGTACTTGGCGCCAAATCCATGAAGAGCGATGACTGGGATCGATGCATCACGGTTGAGTGGTTGTAAGGCACTTTATTACTCTTTCTTGGACTAAAACTTAAATTTTGAGAACCCAAACTAACTAAACATCTTGGCGTCATACAGAGCAGCGACAGGGGCTGTTGTTGTTAGCGCCAAACGTAAAGAGAGCGGGTAAGTGTTCGTCAGGCACTAAAATCTAATTTTTCCTACCGGCGCGGTAGGAAGAAATAAAGCGGAAAATTGTGCGGAGCGGATGCATTTGAGAGGGTGGAAACATGTTCTTCTTTATTTGACATATTGTTGTTTACACAACATTGACAGACACATATGTATATTAAATTGAGAACGATTAAAAACGACTTCCTTGACGGGGCGACAACTTGCTGTTGCATATAACGGAATCTTGTTACGGGTGGAAATTCTCCCATTTATAAAAGCCATTTTGGGAAGGAATATCGATTGGTTAATCATCTCTATTGTCTTTTTTTCGATAAGATCGTACCTGTCTAGGTTTCTGACAGCAGTGTTTGAATTGACATTTTTAGTTGAATGTCAGTCGATAATTTTTGACGTGATTACAGATTTGTTTCTGTTTATCAATCCAGTAGGATGAGGGAAAACAGAAGAAAACTGTTGTTGTTGATTTTGTAAGGCCTTTGTTTTATCATTAGCCAAAGAAAATTCCTTGGGGTGAGAGCTAGCTCTCGAGAAGTGTATTATTTCGTAAATGAAATAGGCTGGAAGTCGTTTGAGACTCTCGAGAGAGGGTTAGTTACTTGTAGAAGGAATTTCTAGCAACCGCTGTAATGGCAATATGCCCGTTAATCCTTTCAAGATGCCCAGGAAGGTTTTGGTGAATCCCAGTTATGGGTAAGCTGTTTTAAGTTGTTTTGAATGTAGAATTTCAATTAGATTTTTGGGGCCGAGTTTTTGGCATTTCTGTTAATTTCATGTTTTGTTGCTGTTATGGATTAATTTCCGTTTTAGGGTTCTAGTAATTGGATTCTAGTAATTGGATACTAGTAATTGGATTCTAGTAGTTGCATTCAAGTGCTGGATTTTAGCAGCGGAATTCCGGTAGCTGGTTGTTGCTGGGTTCTAATTGCTGATTCCCTGTAGGGTAGAAAGAGCCACAATTACCTGGAACCTGATTAATTTGGGCTGTTAAACATACAGAGAAGGATGATTGCCAGTTTTCGGATATAACTTTACAGGAGATCGTTCTTCAAGATAAGTTTATTTTTATACATATTATCACGTTTAGTAAGCACTATTGTGCCAGAAATAATTACCTCATTGTGGAGACTTTTAAATTTAAACATAATTTAGTACTCAAAGATTTTCCTAAAACTTTAATATTTTCTTTAGTAAGTAATAGCAATCATCATAATCCACTAGAGTATATATTATATATAATACCTTTTGTGAAGTGTTACTACGCCGGCCTAGTTTCATTATTTACTTCCTACGGGTGCTAGATTTATGGATAATCTCTAGTGCATATTATATCCGAGGAAGTTTATTCACTTTAATACCTTTTTACTTTATTTTGGCATTGATATTAGAACATAACATAGCATTTTGAGGGATACGTTTTCTGTTTGAACCTTGCAACTCGGGCTTTTAGAAAGGCTATACTAACCGAGTTAAATTAACTTAGTATAGAAGTAAAAATGTGTGATAAGTTCGGTATTTCTATCACTGTCTAGGTTGCAAGTTACAGCAAAGCGTTTCGGAGAAGTGAACTTTCAGAATTTTATAACCTTTTTGTTTGACACCTCTCAAAATTTTAAATTAGATTGTCAAGTTGACAAGAAAGGTGTGTCTAGTCAGATAGTATCTTATTTAACAATTAATTGAATTTTCTTAAAAGCTAGAGGAGCTTGCTCTAATTTTTACTTCAAAATAAAAGTATTGGCCTCACATACTTGGTATTATTTTGTGTGAATTTGAGAATTAGATTTTGAGCGGTAATTGTGCAGGTAGCGTAGACTTCATCAGGTAATTATTTACTTAATTTGACATTTGAGTTTGAAGTTTGATTATTTTATTTCCAAGTTTGTTTTACTGTATCCGTATAAACAACGATAGGGCTTGCCAACAAAAGTAAACTTGGTGGCGTCCAACCCGGACTTGGACTTTTACTAATTTTCATTTAATTCCGTATCCAGGTACATCATTTTGGAACTTGATAGTGCGAAAAGATGAAGTTCGAAATACCCTGAGACGAGCTAGGCCAGGTGTTCGATTGCAGACGGTGCTGGTTGAGCTATTACGAGGACTGGTGTTGACCGAATTTCAAGCTATACATCTGATTGTAGTTTATTCTTTTGGCAATTCTTAATTTGATAATAATCTGTCGTTCAGCGCCATCTGCCGAGTATTTTTTATCTTTGAATTGAATAACAACAACGCGTCCAATTTCAAAACAGTTTTAGCAGTAGTTCTATCTAGAATACAAGCAGTAATGAGTTATAATTTGGAATTTGATAACTAATTGGTAATAACATAACAAATTGGCGCCCAACGCCAATAGAATTAGAATTGCAGGTAATAATCTATTATACCAAGAATCCAGGTTCGGACTAAGGAGTAACTGAAATACAATGTTTTAAATGCACAAATTTTGGTTTACCTGGGGTGAACTAAATATATTTGGGTTTGAATTATGGCTCATTCATACTAGGGACATACAGGGAGTTATTACCAAACTATATGGTGAAAAACGCAAGTTAATACACAGGTGGGGGTGTTTCGCCAACAATTAGTGTTCAATGATTTCAGATAAAAGTCAATGGCAGCTGAACAAAGTCAAGTTTGTCTAAACAGGAACCAATAACACAACATAAACTGTAAAGTATCCAGCAAGCACACGCACAGCGAAAGTCAGCACGCCGCGCCGTAAGTTTGAAGTTCAATAATTTTAAATAAAAGTCAATAGCAGCTAAACAAGGTCAAGTTTAGTCAAACAGGAAGGCATAAACTAGCACGTCGACACGATATCGGAACAAAACAGAATATCAAATCAAATCATAACAAAACAAACATTCAATATCGGCTGAGCCAACGAACGGAAACACGACCGTCTCGTATGACTGCTGCTTCGATTTTCTTTTAATGAATCTTTGTTTTTCTAATGAATCTAGCGGTATCATTAACCTTTTTATTAACATCTTTATCGAATTCACTAAGGACTGAAAGCATGATTATATATCATTTTCTTTCTTTTCAGGTTTTATAATGATTTATTCTAACACATACTTTTTCCTTTTGTTACAGGTTAGATGATCAAGCAATCAGTTTAAAGATGTCTTTCTGTTTAAGGATGAAATTCCAACAAAATCAATCGCAAACACTGATGCACACAAAAAACTGTTCAAAAAACGTTTAAACATTGTCGATGCTGCTTCCTTAACTTGGTAAATCTCGACCGGTACAAAGTATCTTGAACGAGAGATTCTAGTTGACTGAATTTCTCATTGAAAGTTATACACGTATACCTGAAAAAATGATTATTATCCCGTTATATTTTTACGATTTGTTTGTAAGAAAATAAATTCGGGTTACTATGCGATTCTTCAATTAAAGTCAAGTTTGGATATTAATAGCTTATTAAGTGTGTATCATACACTAATTTATTCACACATTAGCTATAATGTTATCCTGTGGGGACAAGCCCTAGATATAAATAGAGTTTTTGTTGCTCAAAAAAAGTTATACGTCTAATGTTCGGACTTGAACCCGGGGAGTCGTGTAGACCTTATTTTAAAAAATACAACTTATCACCAATGGCATCTATCTATATATATATAAATGGATATTATATGTACGTAATCATCTCCATAAGTATGAAAAAAATTCGGATCGTCATAACTACCCTACGCGTCATAGTAATTTTATAACTATCCCAAAACATAAAACAACTCTCTTCAAAGATTCCCATTTATATATGGGCACTAAATTATATAACCATTTATCTGTATAGTGTGTTTCCAGAGGTGTTGAAGAATTCCGTGATTTTGCCTCTATATAAATAAGGTGATATAAAATCTACCAATAACTATCGTCCAATAGCCCTAACGAGCACGATTAGCAAAATAATTGAGAAATGCCTTATAGACTAACTGCTCATGACAGTTTTTTCGGCATGATCGTTTACCGTCGGCCATTCGA
>MU187696.1:0-26888 GCA_016904865.1 Pissodes strobi | reverse complement strand
TCCAATTTTGACATCACGCATTAATACTCGATCAATGAAAGACAAAATTTCGAATGGCCGACGGTAAACGATCATGCCGAAAAAACTGTCATGAGCCGTTAGTCTATTAAGAGCAAACTTTCAACATTTCTAGAAAAAAACAAATTATTGCATAACCACCAATTTGCCTTTAGGGAAAATTCAAATACAAAAAATGCACTTTGTAAAGTTACTGAGGTGATTTTGAAGAACTTGGATGAGGGTAGAAAGGTGATAGGAGTTTTCTGGACTTACGGAAGGCCTTTGATACTGTGGCACACCAAATTCTGCTTAATAGATTGGAAAAAATGGGTATAAGGGGGACACCTAACAAACTTATTGAGTCATATTTGAAAAGGACACAAGTCACAAAAATGTCTAATGAATTCAGCAACAAATTGGAAGTGGAGTTTGGTGTGCCACAGGGAACGGTACTTTCACCTTTACTTTTCAATATTTACATAAATAACATTTTTTCAGTTTATGAGGAGGGGACAGTCTTTTGTTATGCTGATGATTCTACAATAATAATAGATGGAGAAAGCTGGGAAGTAACAAAAAAAAAGGCAGAGGTAGAATTGCATAAAATAAAGAATTTGTTAAACAGTAGTCTTTTATCATTGAATGTGGAAAAGACAAATTTGGTTGCCTTCTCTCTTGCCAGTAGATCTCTTCCAGATTTTCAGAGTATTAAATTCCATGATTCGGGGTGTGACCTGGCATTGAATTGTAAATGCAACAATTATATTAAAAAAGAAAAAAGTTTGAAATATCTAGGAATTTTTATTGATGAATTATTTTCATGAAGATCATATCAAGTATGTGACAGATAAGATAAGAAAACTTATTTTCAAATTCTATGAGTGAAGAAATATATTAACATTTGATACTTTAAAAACTGTTTATTTTGCACTGGTGGAATCAATCTTAAATTATGGTATAGTTGTGAGGGGTTCTGCTGGAACAACAATTTTGAAAAAACTGTGCATTGCACAAAAATGGATAATTAAAATAATGTTATTTAAGATGAAACGATATCCAACAGAACTAGTTTACAAAGATAGTGGATTGCTTACACTAAATCAGCTCTATATTAAGTCAGTAATTGGATTCATGTTGAAAACAACTTGTTACAGGGAAATTATCTCCCATGAAATGTACACAAGAAATGCATTACGGCAGAATATCATCCTCCAGAACCCCAGACACGCTGTTTGTCAAAATCATATTTATTGTATAGGGCCAAAGATTTATAATAATTTGCCAGTAGCTGTAAGAGAAAAGCCTTATAAAAAATGTAAAAAAGTAATTACTGAATAGATAAAGCAAAATAACTTTTCTAATTCATATTATCTTTATCTGAACTAAACACCGTAATAGATATCAGCATTAAATATATAGATGCAAAGTAGTATACTAATAGATTAATTTGATATTTGATTATAATTTAAGTCCTCAAAAATGTTTAATTTGATTTGTGAACAGGGCACACACAGTATTATGAATGCTATTGTGCACTCAAAAGTAGCAATACATCTAGCTTAAGGAGTTACATTTCATTTGTTATTATTATTATTTTTTATTTTTGTTTTATATTATTAGAATAAGAATAAGGTTTCTGTTATGAGATGTTGGTTTTTTTTTTTGTAATGAGTTTTATTTTGTAATTTTCTATTGCTACAAATAAATTAATTAACAAGAGACTAGAAGGTTCACTCGTCGGCACTTTTGATGTAGGGGTTACAAAGGCGGGACGCCAGACTTCCACGAAAGGGACGAGATTTGAGCGGTTAACCAGCATTTCATCCGGTTCCGCGACGGGGCAAGGAGGGAAATGCTAGGGGCGGGGCTCAGAGTGAATCTTCTAGTCTATTGTTAATGTTCGGTGGCCCGGGGGCGTATTATGAATTCATACCGCGCTCCAACACTTGAATGTGTTAAAATACAGGAGGAATTAAACGAACCATTTTTGTCAATATAGTTTAAAAATCCTACACGTAGAGATTTATGAACGCGTATTATGAATTCATACTGCGCCGCAACTGTTCAAAAACCATTTTGAACACGTCTGCAAATCTAACGATTTAATTTTTGTACAATCTAACGTTCCACGCCACTGTCCTCGCATTCCAAACAAATTAAAACCTTGGCGATACTACTAACGCCATCTCTTGTTTACCACGTTTATCCACTGCGTCGGCAGGCTAGAAAGCTAAAAGTTAAGCGTCCTCAAAAGGCCTCCGACCAATCATAGCGCTTCGCGCTTTATCCGGGCGGTATTACTAGCGCCATCTGTTGTAACCACCTTTACTCATTTGGAGCCGGCCGCGCATCCTAAACTCATCTGACCAATCATAGCGTTTCCGCTATACCCCGGCGACCGAGTCGACCAATCACAGCGCATCCTACAGGATAGCCAGTTCACCCTAACTAAAATTCCCTAAAATTCACATCTTTAATATTCGAATTTCATGCAAACTAATCAACAGATTTCAACCGGATTTGTATTAAATTCATAACATTAATTTAGACAACCGGTCATGTTAAGTTTTTACACAATATTTCTGTATTTACATTATTGCCCTTTACATGCCCTAAGCGGTGCATCTTCTCCCACCAGAAGGGGCGGTAACAACTTCTTCAAGTTGCTCTAGTTCCCACGTTCTAGAATTCAGTATTGAGCAAGACGAAGTGTCTTGAACCTCGACCATGTAAGTCGCAAAAGGCGCACCCCCGTTTCTAGCCGGCTGGCGCGAGGCGCCATGCCGGCAAGTTTTCACGTTTTGAGACCTCATAATCTCTCTAGTTCGTTACTCAAGTGATATAGTGATATCCTGGCATAATCATCGTCACATCAAGCCTACAATAAGGTATTTATTGGCAAACTTGATGCCCTTATTCTCCCGCCGAGCAATGGCGTCCCAATTGGTCTTATCCATGGGAGTTGTACAATCGAGCCCTGTCTCGAACCACACTTCACTCAATAGAGCATAGTCTTGAAATCCCAAGTAAGTAAACTAACAGGTTTACAATCACATTCTCACTAAGCCTACAAAAAGGTATATATAGGCATCTCATTGCCAATTATGGAGACCGACTGATCTCTAGTACTAAGCCTACAAAAAGGCATTATTTCGGCATCTACTGCCATATGGAGACCCACTGATCTCTAGTACTAAACCTACAAAAAGGTATATCTCGGCATCTACTGCCATTTTGGAGACCCACTGATCTCTTAACTCTCAAAGGCTCTGCCATTCGGTGCAGAGTCCTTAATGGTATTTTCCATTGCATTCTCAACATTCTATATCACGAGTGTACCACTGGTTGCTATACTCTTGCCTTATTCTAATATAAGGATTACTCTGCACTAGTCTGCATACATACTCATGCCTTATTCTCATATAAGGATTAAACGGCACTAGTCTGCCAATATACTCAAGCTATCACAATGCTACATCCCATACGCGGATTTCTGCTTACTTATGCTACCAGTATAGCATACTTAATAATCATTCATGCGTGTACCAATAAACCGCATTCACAAGTCATTCATGTCATGCCAATATGCACTAACTGCATACCAGTCAAACCACTATACACTTCAGTCATTCCTATTTGCAAGAAATAGAACTACATTGTACATAGAAGCTAGATATAGGCTTAGCAAGTGTTTTGTCAAAGTGACTTTCCCCCAGTGTTAGAAGATAACCTGAACATTGAACGTTTCTCGTCAATGGTGTTCATAGTGTACATATTAGCTTATAGGTGGACTCTAAGGTAATATTAACCCTGTTATTATCGCTTGTATATTGTTGTATTTTATATCAAGGCTAAATCAGCTAACGTAGTTGATAAGAGCTGTTCCGCAGGAACTCATAACAGACATTTAACTGTACATAGTTTCAAGGTTATGTTTATAACCATACATTAGTTTATTACTACAATTGTTTACGCAATGATTTAGGTTTTAAGAGTATTATTTATGTCATATTTTTCAAGGTCGAAATTTGCCTCGACTGATATTTTTCACATCGTAGCACTGACTACATGCAATAATTAATTGTTTATATTTTGTATATTTATGAGCTTCTAGTTATTTTCAGGTAAAATAACTTATTAAAATATTCATATAATGCTAAAGCTTTTTGTTTTATTTACAAATTGACTTTAGAACTAGCCCTATGGTGAATTTTAGTGCCTAAGAGCACATCTCTTTTTGTTCAGAAAATCGACCAAGAGCGACTCTGAAACAGCAACACTTGTGTTAAAATACAGGAAAGCAAAATGTTTCACATTTTGCATGGCCCTGCGCTCGCTTCGCTCGCTACGAGGGCTCAAGAAAGGGAAACTAACCAGGTGCTAACCCAAACTAACCCAAGACATACCAAAAACCAAGAAAAAAAAACAGGAAAGGAAACTAACGCTTAGCCAAACTAACCCAAGACATATTCACTTTTCGCATGGCGCTACGCTCGCTACGGGGGCTCATGAAAAGGAAACTAACCAGGTGCTAACCCAAGACATACCCAAAATCAAGAAAAAAACAGAAAAGGAAACTAACCAGGTGCTAACCCAAGCTAACCCAAGACATACCCAAAATAAAAAAAAACTGTTTAGAAACTTAACCTTAAAAAAAATTAAAAAAGCAACGGGGTTTGAACCCGGGCCGTCGATAGCCGCCGATTTGAGACCTAACCATCTAGACCTCTCGACCAGGAGGACTCTTGCTGCAAATTGATTGTGTTAAAGCCATCAAATGTTTTAATCCTAATATATACTTTTTACACGAAAAGACCTTAAAATATATTCTGCAGCTTGTGCCGTGTACGCCCTCCACCTCTGCCATTAATTAAACACCTACAGCAAATTTGTGATAAAAAAGGTGGCTTGACGTAAGGTAATTAAAACAAAATGTCATATAATAAGTCTGTTTACCATAGGTTCAAAATCAGTTTTGGCCTTTTATTTTTATTCCAACCGTTGTCGGTACGGTAAGACGGGTAGTTTTCCCGGAAAGCGACACAACATTAAGTGGCGACCGTGACAGGACGGTAGCAGGCTTTTAGTAACTGTAAATGCTGATAAATAAGCACCGGGCCGCCAAAGTTTTAGGCAAACGAGTGTGGTTTTGAACAGTTTATCGCAAACGATTGCTCATAGCGCTTTTATCGGGCAAAATGGATCTTAAGAAGAAGCATAGGAAAGTTTTATGCGCTGCTTTTTCCAAGAAGGCAAGTGAACTTGCAATATTGTTTGGCGAGAGCGAAAGTAAAATTGCAGAAATCAAAGTAATTTGGGATGTTCTTCGAGAAAATTATGACGCGCTTAAAGTTGTCGATGGAGAAGTGTATGACTTGCTGTTGGAAGAGGATGCCTCGGAGGATCAATTGCTTAAGGACATGGAAGGTAGTGAATTATATACTAAGAAATATTTTGGCATGTTGCATCGCTACGAGGAGCTGGTGCTGAGGGACGCAAAGAGTGAGGATGAAGTTCGGCAATATCAAGGTGACGGTTCAGCTCGGTCATCATTAACCTGCCAGGTAAGCGAAAATTCAAGTTAACTATTAAATTTAAAGTTTTTGATGGAAACATAAAAGAGTGGTTGCCGTTTTGGTCACAGTTTAAAAAAGTGCACGATGATACGGACATTGACCCTGAGGGCAAGATAGATTATTTAATTCAGGCCACTGTCCCAGGAAGTCGTGCTCGGCAGCTGGTGGAAAGTTCTCCAGCCATTGGTAAAAACTATCGATCGATAGTAGACTGTTTAACTTCTCGCTTCGGACGGGAAGATTTGCAAATTGAAGTATATATTCATGAGCTTCTTAAATTAATTTTAAATAATGCAATTTCCCCAAATAAGTTGGATCTTGCAACGCTCTATGATAGGTTAGAGACACAGTTGCGTGCTTTAGAGACTCTAGGTATAAAATCAGGAAAATGCGCAGCTATGCTTTTTCCCTTGATAGAATCATGTTTACCGGAAGATTTGCTACGAGTTTGGCAGCGTTCGCCAAATAGTTCTGAATTTAGATCGTCGCAAAATAGCTTGGGGGGTTCTGTACATCCAACAATGGAAGAGAAGTTAAATGGCCTTATGTATTTTTTGCAAAATGAGGTAGAAAATGATCAGCGCATAAAATTAGCTTCGGAGGGTTTTGGTTTGAAGCCATTAGTCGGGCAAAGGGAGTCTGGGCGCGAGGGTACAGTAACTAGGCGTAAATTTGAATCTTTAGAACAGGGGGTACCCACAGCTGCGGGCCTTGTCAATGTTAATTCTAAAATTTTAAAATGCGTTTTTTGTGATAAGGCTCACGAAGCTGCTGATTGTTTTAAAGCCCAAAAGTTTTTCCTAGACAAGAAAAAATCGATTTTAAGTGATAATAAAGCTTGTTTTTGCTGCTTAAAGATAGGACATCAAGCCAGATTATGTAGGGCACGTATGAAATGTGTTATCTGTGGTAAGTCACATTTTCCCTTGATGTGTCCAAGTTTGCCGGCAAATCTACCGCAGAAAGAACCAAGTCCGCCCAAATTGGGCGATAATGTAGTTTCCAACGAATTAGTAAGTGTTAATCGAGCGAGTAGCCACGTTTTTATGCAAACTGTGAGAATACGGTTAGAAGATGTTAGGAGTAGTTGTGTTGTAAGAGCTTTGATTGACACTGGTTCACAAAAGTCTTATATTTTGCAATCTACGGCAAGTTTTTTGGGTCTCGTGTCTAAGCGTCATGATAATACATTGTCTGTTTGGGGGTCCATTGTCTGAACAACATCATGAATGTTATGACATCAAAATACGTAATGGCAATTTTAGTTTATCCGTAGATGTTTTGGCGCAGCCAGTCATCTGTGCGGACATTCCACCAGTGTTTTATGGTGATTGGGTGGAGGAACTTAATTCGATTGGGGTTAAATTGGCTGACCAGTCTATCGGTACAAGTGAAAGTGGAAAAATTGATATTTTAATAGGTTCCGATATAGCTGGAGTTTTATATACAGGCAGAAGGCGTATACTGTCTTGCGGGCTTGTGGCAGTTGAGACGTTTTTGGGTTTGAGCTTGATGGGTAAAATTCCTCTGTCGCAGCCCTGCAGTACCACCATGGTCGACATAGCCCTTTTCTGTAAAGATGCGTCGTTGTCACAGCTCTGGGAAATCGAGATTTTGGGCATCAAAGATCCAGTCGAAAAGAAATCCCAGGAAGATGTAGCATTGGCAACTAAAACAGTTTTCTTACAGACAATAGTTGTTAATAATGAGGGAAGGTATGAGGTTCGGTTACCGTGGCTAGAGGGTCATCCTCCCCTTCCCAGCTTATATAATGTTGCTAAAATTAGGTTACAGAATACGGTTTGCAAGTTAAAGAGAAATGGTCTAATGAAAGAGTATGATCAAGTTTTCCAGGAGTGGTTGACTGAAAATATAATCGAGGAAGTACCTGAGGAGATATCTGCGTTGGTGGATGTCCACTATTTGCCGCATCGACCGGTCGTTAAAGAGGGCAGTATGACCATGATCAGACCTGTTTTTGATGCGTCTGCGAAAGCAAAGGATAAGCCTTCACTCAACCAATTTCTGGATAAGGGTCCTAACATCATAGAGTTAATTCCGAATATTTTAACGAGGTTTAGGTTAAACAAATGGGGTGTAGTGTCAGACATTCGGAAGGCATTTCTGCAAATCAGTGTCAACGAGACTGACAGATATTTTTTGCTTTTTTATGGGTTGATCCCGAAGGTCGGGAAAAGATTTTTCAACACAGGCGTGTGGTATTTGGGGTAAGCAGTAGTCCGTTTTTGTTAGGGGCAACCATTGAATATCATCTTTTAGAGTCATTAAAGAAATGTGCTAGAATGAGTACACCATATAGTGAGGAGAGCATTTTGCTGCTATTGAAGAGTTTTAACGTCGACATTGTGTCACAAGTGTATCGAACGACGACAGACTACAAGTGTTCATTAAAGAGTCAACTGTTCTTATGAATGAAGCAAAGTTTGACTTAAGAGGGTGGGAGTTTTCGGGTCAGGTGTGTGATACTTCTGATACTCTACCTCTTAGTGCGGTTCTGGGAATGATGTGGAATAAATGTGATGATACTTTGAGGGTGAATGAAGCATGTTTAAAAGGCGTGAATGAGCTTGCGGACAGACCCATAAGTAACAGAGTAATGCTTTCATTTGCACAAAGGATATTCGATCCACTAGGTTTCACAGCACCAGCTACCTTGTTGCCAAAGCTGCTACTCCAAAAAACATGGGAGAAAAAATTACTTTGGGATGCCCCAGTGGATTCCGAGATAGAAAATGAGTTTCGTCGTTGGTTGAATGAGTTATATTTTTTGCCAGAGATTAGGATACCTTGGTGGATTCACAGAGACGATTTTAACAGCGGGAGTCTTCATGTTTTTTTTGCAATGCGAGTAAGGACTCTTATGCTGCAGTTATATTTTTAGAGGAGTCTTCGAGGGAAAGATTTTTATTCGTTTGCTGGCAGCTAAATCTAGGATAGCCCCGTTGAAAAAGATATGTATAGTATACCGCGTTTGGAACTTTTAGCTGCTCTGATTGGAACAAGATTATTTGCTTCTTTAAAGGAAGAGCTCAATTTTGATCTGGAGGTACAGTTTTATTTTTGGAGTGACTCTTCTACCGTATTGAGTTGGGTACGTCGTAGGGCAAATTGGGGGACATTTGAGGGTAACCGGGTGAAGGAAATTGTGACTGATACGTCTAGTAAAGATTGGCATTTTGTCCCTGGAGTTTTGAACCCTGCGGACCTTCCTTCCCGCGGTTGTTTTCCGAAACAGTTGTGTAAGTCCAGATGGTGGGAGGGTCCGAGTTGGTTGTATGAAGAGCCAAAGTTGTGGCCGCAAGTTGATATTGTATGCGATGAGGAAGAGATTCGAAAGGAAAAGAAGAAATCTGTTACGCTTATTAATTCCTATTTTTCTTTGGAAGATTGGCATTTTTCATATTTCTCCCAGTTCACCAAGACTTTGCGGATGGTTGGGTGGCTTTTCAGGTTCCTGCATAATATTAGAAATCCGCCATCAAGGTTGCAAGGGGAGCTTTCTGTAGAACTCGGGATAGCGGAGGTTCATATTTTAAAGTTGATACAACAGGAGTGTTTTAAAGGTGAAAATGACCCTCGCGTATGTAATTTAAGTCCTTTTAAAGACAAACGAGGCTTAATTCGTATACGCACCAGAATCAGTAATCGAGAAGATGCTGAGCAATTCCGGTTTCCTGTAGTCCTGCCGGCGAAGCATTTTCTGGTGGTTAGGCTTATTTTTGAGCAGCATGTCAAATCTTTACATGTGCGTACACAAGGACTAATGGGTATTATACGCGAAAACTATTGGGTTCTTGGAGGGCGACGGGCTATCAAATCGGCTATTTCAAGTTGTGTCGTTTGCAAGCGACAAAAAAGTAAAGCTTTTGTGGTAGGTTTACCTCCCCTTCCATTGAACCGAGTACGCGATGCTGCTACATTCGAGATAACGGGGGTGGATTTTGCGGGGCCTCTGTTTCTTAAAAATGGGAAAAAAGTATGGGTGTGCCTCTTTACATGTGCCGTTTACCGTGCCGTACATTTAGAATTGTGCACGGGAATATCCACCGCGAGTTTTATGCAAGCACTTAGACGCTTTAAAGCGCGTCGCGGTCGGCCAAAGACTATCTATAGTGACAATGGTACAAATTTTGTCGGTACCGAGAATGTGTTTAATAGACAGAGTACCCTTGCCTAGTTCTTGGGTGACGCGAAGTGGACGAGAAAGTAGAGTGCCGAGGAAATATTTGTAACGGGTCTTGTTTAATTTAAGGCAGTTTTAGGGTTGATGGCGCTTTGGCGCAATAATGGTTTTATGCTAAGTAAACTAGGACGTCTTACTTTGTTTTTGTGAGTCACTCACTTATGTTATCGTGACTCAGGTGGGAGCATGTTAAAGCCATCAAATGTTTTAATCCTAATATACTATACTTTTTACGCGAAAAGACCTTAAAATATATTCTGCAGCTTGTGCCGTGTACGCCCTCCACCTCTGTCATAAATTAAACACCTGCAGCAAATTTGTGACAAAAAAGGTGGCTTGACGTAAGGTAATTAAAAAAAAATGTCATATAATAAGTCTGTTTACCATTAGAAGGTTCAAAATCAGTTTTGGCCTTTTATTTTTATTCGAACCGTTGTCGGTACGGTAAGTCGGGTAGTTTTCCCGGAAAGCAACACAACAGATTGCATCGCGAAGACATCTAATTCCTCCTGTGTTGCAGCGCAGTATGAATTCATAATCAAATGCTTATAAATTCCTCCTGGACTGCAACACATAATTCGCGTATAGTTTAAAACCCCACAAGATGGCTATGATATTCAGTTTTGCTACTACGCTTCAGCACAATGGCCGTGCTGTCACATAGTAGGAAGTACTAATACGCGGCCCGGGGAACAAAAGTAGGTATGACATGCGCATTATGTCTCATGGCGCTTAACGTGTCAATATTTAGGTACTAACGTAGGAAGGTAGAGAGTAACGTCAACAACAACGTTTATTAAGCTATTATGTGTATAAATTCAACAATGGGGAATAATTAGTGTCTAATTGCTCATTCAATAATAAACCTGACTATTTCTTTTTATTAATCTTCATGCTTTCCAAATAATTTAATTTTTTGGACAGTTTGCATTTACCGGCCAAAGAAGATAAAAATTCACGTATTACTGTTTCAGGTTTTCACAACGAAAGTTGATCAAAAACAGGCTTTGAACCTCTATGTTAGAAGACAGGCAGAACGCTTTCGTTTTTCTCAGCGTTGAGAATGACGTTTTGAGACAACAAAGTATACATTGTACGTACAATGTACGTACTACGTCCACTGCTCTACGTATACATTGTACCTACCTTACGTCCCTTCTGTACGCACATTGGGCGTGCAATGTACGTATATATTTGTTAATTGAGTAGGTGAAAGGTGAAACAAAACTTCACTCTCACAATCTCCAGACGTTGTTAAAGGCGAACTACAAATGTCTGGACGTGAGGATGTCTCCACAAACAACAGCGAGGCGAGCACTCATCCTCTTTGATGCATGCAAATTTACCGAAACCGCGCGGGAAAAGGCGAGCGAGTTGCCGAACTGCAAACTTCCCTTACGCACTGATCGCAGTTCGGCAAACCCTTGCTCGGAGTTCGTCGAATGCCGCATGTGCGGTCCCGGCTTTAACTCGGGGCCGCACATGCGGCAGTTGGCTAACTGCGAATGTTCGCCAACTACCGAATCTAGCCAAACGGAGTTCAACATACGGGTATTGCCGACCTCCGATCCCAAAAGTGGGAAACGCCGAATATCCGCCAAAAATGTTTAGTTTGAAAATAAACATGAATAGCGATGATTCTGTGACAATGCTTTTAAAAAAGAAAAATAAACCACGGAACCGGAGGTGGTGGACCGTCACGTAACCAACGAAGGACATAATAACCCAAACGAACCTAAATAATGAATACGTATGTATATAAACAATATTCAATCTAAGCAAAAATGCCATAATACAAAATATCACTTGCTTACTAGGTGAAAGATGAAACAAAACTTCACTCTCACAATCTCCAGACGTTGTAAAAGGCGAACCACAAATGTCTGGACGGATGACTCCACGAACAACAGCAAGACGAGCACTCATCCTCTTTGATGCGTGCAAATTTACCGACACCGCGCGGGAAAGGGCGAGCGAGCTGCCGAACGATTTGCCAAACTGCAAACTTCCCATACGCACTGATCGCAGTTCGGCAAACCCTTGCTCGGAGTTCGTCGAATGCCGCATGTGCGGCCCCGGCCTTAGACGTCCCCCAAGGCATGGCTCTCCCCACCATATCGAACATCAACACTACCATGATAGAAGTCAAGTTTCATCACCGTGATATTCGTAAAATCCTTAAAGAACTAACCTTGCCAGAATAATCGCGTTACGAGGATATGAGGTTTGGTACGGCATCGGCAGTGCGCTCGCGTCCTACATAGATCACTCGAACGAACGTGCTCTTGGTTCGCGACGATGTTACGTTACCAGGTTCGGTTACACGTGTGGATGCAGCTTTAAAGAACTAGATACGCAAAAGACATCTGGACCGGACGGAATACCTGCCATCGTGTTAAAGAACTGCGCCAACGAACTAATAGCTACTTTGTTTTACGGAAAAGGGATTTACCCATCTTTTTGGAAAATCGTACGAGTGCAACCTGTTCCAAAAAAGGCAAGAAAACCACGCCCTCAAACTACCGCCCAATTGCCTTACTTCCAATAATCTCCAAAGTCATGGAACGTGCAGTCAATGAGCAACTACTCAAGTACCTCGAGAACAACAGAATAATCAGCATTAATCAATACGGCTTTCGCAAAGAGAGATCGATAGCATGGAGTAGGGCAATTGAGAACTACGAGCAGTCTCAAGCGATTGCGTTGGATATTCGGCAGAGTTTGGCATGACCGACTGCTCAACAAACTGCCGTCCTTCGACTGCCAGTCTCTCTCTGCAGCTGGCTTGCCAGTTTCCTTAAGAACCGATCTCTGCACGTTGCAGTTGATGGACACATCTCAAACACATTCACCATTAACGCGGGCGTGCCCCAGGGCGCAATAGTTTCACCAACTCTGTTCCTCATAATGACCTGCTGAGCGAAACTAATAATCCCGTTTACAGTTTTACAGATGACAGTACCCTTGTATCCCACTTTAGATCAGAAAAATCTTCACCAGCGACTGACACTTATCACCGCAGACAGGAGCAGATTACAGCAATTAATCAAGACCTGGAGAAAGTTTAAACTTGGGGCGTCAGAAATTTGGTCCAATTCAATGCAGCAAAGACCCAAGCAGTCACGTTTAACAAGAATGCCAATACGGCGAGCCTTGACATCATTATGGCAGGATAGACCATTCCTTCATCCTCGTCAATCGGACTGCTGGGTGTCTCGCTCAACAGCAATATGCCCTGGCATGACCTCGTGCTAACATCGCAAAATCAGCCTCCCAGAAGCTTGGTGCGCTATTTCGCAACAAAAAACTTTATACGCCGCAGCAGTTCCTTTTGCTCTACAAAGCGCAAATAAGACCGTGCTTAGAATATTGGTCACACATCTGGGGTGCCGCACCAAAGCACACCCTAAAGCTGCTGAATTCCATTCGGAAGAGAGCTGTGCGTCTTGTCGGCGACCCGGAGTTGACCCGGAATCTGGCAGACATGTGGGCGAGATGTACCTGTTTTACAGACACTTTCACGGCAGAAGGTTCCCAGGAATTGGCCCGCCTCATCCCACCCCTAGCAACGCCTGTCAGACAGTCACTGCAGACGGCGGGGGCGCACTAGTTCGTCGTACAACTGGAAACGCCTAGAGCATCGCTTCACAAGAACTCCTTTGTCTGGCGCACTGCATCACTGTGGAACTCACTTCCAGGACGTCTTTTTCCCCTTAATTACAACCAAGAACCGCACATATCTTCGCACACACACCACTCGTCGAGCGCCATAGGATCTCCCTTTGGTGTGCGTGCCACTACCATAGAAAAAAGCGAGACGGGGTGAAACGTGGCACGAGGTCTGAGCGGTTAACGAGCATTTCACCAGGTTCCGTGGCGGGGCAAGGAGGGGGATGCTGAGGGCGGAGCTTAGAGTGAACCTTCTAGTATATTGTTAATGTTCGGTGCTTTGGGTCAGTTTCTTTTGGGTGTGCCACCGAACATTAATAATAGACTAGAAGGTTCACTCTAAGCCCCGCCCACAGCATCCCTTTCTGTGCCTCGTCACGGAACCTGGTGAAATTCTGGTTAACCGTTTAGGCCTCGTGCTACGTTTCACCCTGTTTCGTCTAAAGTCTGGCGTCTCGCAGTTATAAGCGCTGCATCAAAAGTGCCGACTGAGAGTGTAAGAGTGAACCTTCTAGTCACTGGTTAATGTTTAGTGGTTACGCGAGTGAAGCGAGCGGAGGGCCATGCGTGAAAAAAGCCAATTCGTAGTGTATATACAGCAGATTGCATGTAATTCCGCTAATATATTCCATATATGGAAATATTGTGTAAGCTGCTACGTATATGTAAGTGTGAATTCGTATTACAGTGGCAGAAAAACACTGTAATTCGTATAGAATACGAGTTTATTTGACTATTAACCTGGATTGTGTCCTATAAGATACAATATCAAATTAAAGGTTGAAAAAATTAAGCGAGTCTGCTAGTACTCGAGACACTGATGTGTAAACATATCCTATATCGATATGAAAATCTAATGCCACCTTAGGCCATGTGACGCCTGAATATAGGCAACCACTTATTTGAAATTGGTTGCCTGGGGTTAGAAAAAACACGTTTTACACTAACGGATACAAAACACATTCTCGTCACAGATACCGCCTGACGTGCGTTACATTTCTAACGTTTACCTTAGAATGTCCAATATTACACTTCACGCATAGCCCTCCGCTCACGTCACTCGCTACACGGGCGCAATGAACAAACACTAACCAAAACTAACCTCAAGAAAATAAAAAATAGGCTTAAAACTAACCGTAATAATCAACGCGAGCGAAGCTGCGGGTAAAAGCTAAAAGGGTCCTATGTTCTACTCTTGAAAATATCTGTACAAAATTTCATGATGATCGGAACAGTTTATTCGTGAAAGTGTAAGAAACAAACAAACAAACACATTCGCATTTATAATAATAATAATAATAATAATATAGCATATAACATCGGATTGTAGGATGATATCAGCCACTGATTACACCTATAGGAACAACCAGGTAGCAAAGATCGTACATCTCAAGCTAGGTCTTCATCACAATCTCCTGGCGACCAGCACTCCATATTACCAGTACACACCATCAGCTGTCCTGGAGAATGAGGATTGCAAATTGTATTGGGATTGATCTGTTATAACTGACCGTACCATCCTCACCAATAGACCTGATATTATACTCATCCTGAAGAGGCAAAAGCAAACCTTCCTCATTGATGTTACGATACCCAACACCAATAATCTGCAGCAGTCTTATGGTGAGAAATTAAATAAATATGGTGAACTCGCTGAAGAGATCAAGAAAATGTGGCTACAAGATATAGTCACTATCGTGCCTATAGTTATATCCACAACAGATGTAGTAGCGAGAACTCTCGCCCAAAACCTCAAACAGCTGTATATCCACCCTTATACCACCGTCTATAGATATTCTAATAAGTCCGCTCACTCCAGCATGCCGTGGAAAATACTGCCGTTGACCTTGAACACACTCGGCCACTGTTCAGTAAACGAATGGGTGCAGCTACGGTTACGATCAATATGAACTGCCGCTCGATTATTATTATACGGGGAGCGTTCTATTAGGAATAAATGATATGAATATGATTACGTATTAATGTTTGGATTATTTATTTGTTATGAACAACTATTGACATTCTCTGTCTCATTTATAGCTCATTAATGATACTACTTTGTAATAGTTACTTAGTATTATAATAAGTAAAAAATAAACGAAATATTATCTACGATATGGATAAAAATATCAGTAGGTACAACTTGTATTGTTTAATTACGAACACAAGTTACAAAATATAACAGGAAAATAGCGACAATGGAATAATTTTAACCTGATATTTTCGGCTGTCGATAGGTATCGATATTTTATTACATTTTGTTATTAATATGACAAATCCGTTTCCACAGTGGATGTCATCTTAAAAAAAAATTGAAACACCAGCTAACCTGTGCCACACCCATAACTTTGGATAAAACAGCGATCAAACTCACTTATACTCGTATATAACCCAACTTATATACATAATTTGGGCGAAGGTAAATATTCGAAATCCACAAATTTTACGCTAATTTGATATTCTTTGGATTCATGAAAGTGATTTTTCAAAGCCATGCATGTAACGACACGTTTTGGAATTTTCGTCTCGCAAGAGAGATAAAGCATATGACTCTCTCTCTCTCCCTCTTTCTCTTTTATGCAATCGGTAAAGAATTAATCAATTTTTATGAGACGAAGTGAAACTAACCGAAAGTTGATTCGACAACTAACCCAAATCTATTAAAATTGATTATGACGCATCGGAACTGCTTCAAATGACTAAAACGAGTTGGGACTAAGTGAAACTAACCGAAAGCTGATTCGGCGAGACACCCAAACTAACCAAATCTATTAAAACTGATTATAACGTATCGGAACCGACTCTAATGACTAAAATAAGTTGAGACTAAGTGAAACTAACCGAAAGTTCATTACACCACTAACTAAAACTAACCATCTAACCAAATGTATTAAAATTGATTATATCGTATCGGAACCGGTTCAGATGTCTAAAATAAGTTGAGATTAAGTGAAACTAACCGGAAGTTGATTCGATGACTAACCCAAAATAACCAAATCTATTAAAATGGATTATAACGATCGGAACCGACTCAAATGGCTAGAATAAGTTGAGACAAAGTGAAACTAACTGAAAGTTGATTCGGCGACTAACCCAAACTAACCAGATCTAAGAAAATTGGTTAAAGCATATCGAAACCTGATCAAATGACTAAAATAAGTTGAGACAAAGTAAAAGATTAGACGACTAACTAAATGTATTAAAATTGATTATAACGTATAGAAAGTTCAAATGTCCATAATAAGACGAGACTAAGTGAAACTAACGGAAAGTTGATTCGGCGACTAACCCAAAGTAACCAAATCTATTAAAATTGGTTATAGCGTATCGGAACCGCATCAAATGACTAAAATAAGCTGAGACTAACTCAAACTAACCAAATCTATTAAAATTGATTATAACGTATCGGAACCGACTCAAGTGACTAAAATAAGTTGAGACTAAGTGAAATTAACCGAAAGTTGATTAGACAACTAACCAAATCTATTCAAGTTGATTATAACGTATCGGAACCAACCGAAATGACTAAAATAAGTTGAGACTAAGTGAAACTAACTGAAATTTGATTACTAACCAAAACTAACCAAATCCATTAAAATTGATTATAATGTACCGGAACCGGCTTAAAAAAGTAAAATAAGTTGAGACTCGCTAACGAAGTAGTCACTTCTATCACGTATACTGTGCTACTCGTGACTTTTTTTAATAAAAAATCATTAAAAACTTGTGTACAAATCTGCTGTAATCGCTACTGCTTTTCTCTGCCGACTTTAAATGTATTGTTTTGTTTTTATTGAAATAACGCAGACGGCGCATGAGAGGTTTGTAGGCAATGCTGTATTGCCAGATTTATTCTTTAATTCTATATGGTTTTAAATTAAAAAGGTACATTTCTTAGTTTGACAATTTTATGTTAGTCAATAGTTGTGTTGTGCTGAATTTAAAATATATATCTATATAATATCTATTATTCCTGAAACTATAATTTTATATAACTTATTAAAGCGAGGCAAAGCGATAGCAATATTAAGCTGATAAGAATTGATATTATTCATTGCTCTATGAATGATTCTTTCTCTTGCTGACTATAGGTATTTTGTTTCCTTATATTCCTTGCGGTTCTATACAAGCGTCTAGCGTCTGCGGTATAACTATTTGCAATCATCCGCGGTTGCGTTTCGGGTTCGGCTTTTGTGCTTGTGATACTACGGCCCGGGTTCGATTCCCGTCGGTGACATGTTTTATTTTTATTTTTTTGGTTATATTTGTTAGTTGGGGTTAATTTTAGTTTAGTGTTAGGCAGGGTTGGTCAAGCGTGTAGCGCTTCCGTCTCAATGCGCTTATTTGATTCTTTAAAGTTAGTTTCGATTATGTTTGCTTAATATGGGATACTGACGCGCGCGTAGCGAGTAGCACAGGACACGTGAATGAAGTAAATACTTCTCAAGTTTCAACTCATTTTATTTATATGAGCCAGTTTCGATACGATTTTATAATCAATTTTTATACATTGGTTTAGCTTTGGTTAATCGTCTAATCAACTTTCTGTTAGTTTCACTTAGTCAACTTATTTTAGTCTTTTGATCTGGTTCCGATATGCTATAACCAATTTTAATAGATTTGGGTAGTATGGGTTAGTCGCCGAATCAACTTTCAGTTAGTTTCACTTTGTCTCGACTTATTTTAGTGAGTTCAACCGGTTCCGCTAGGTTATAATCAAATTTAATTGATTTGGTTAGTTTGGGTTAGTCATCGAATCAACTTCCGGTTAGTTTCACTTAGTCTCAACTTACTTGAGTCATTCGAAACGGTTCCGATACTTTATAATCAATTTTAATACATTTGGTAAGATTTGGTTAGTCGTCTAATCAACTTTCAGCTAGTTTCACTTTGTCTTAACTTACTTTAGTCATTTCAACAGGTTCCGGTGGGTTACAATCAATTTTAATAGATTTGGTTAGATTGGGTTAGTCGTCGAATCAACTTTCGGTTAGGTTCACTTTGTCTCGACTTATTTCATTTGATCAGGATCCGATACGTTATAATCAATTTTAATAGATTTGGTTAATTTGGGTTAGTCTCCGAATCAACTTTCAGTTAGTTTCACTTTGTCTCGACTTATTTTAGTGATTTCAACTGGTTTCGATAGGTTATAATCAATTTTAATAGATTTGGTTAGATTGGGTTAGTCGTAGAATCAACTTTCGGTTAATTTCACTTAGTCCCAACTTATTTTAGATATTTGAACCGGTTCTGATAAGTTTTACTCAATTCTAATAGATTTGGTTAGTTTCGGTTAGTCGCCGAATCAACTTTCAGTTAGTTTCACTTTGTCTCGACATATTATTATAGTGAATTCAACCGGTTCCGGTAGGTTATAATCAAATGTAATACATTTGGTTAGTTTGGGTTAGTCATCGAATCAACTTCCGGTTAGTTTCACTTAGTCTCAACTCACTTGAGACATTTGAACCGGTTCCGATATGTTATAATTAAATTTAATACATTTGGTTAGTTTTGATTAGTCGTCTAATCAACTTTCAGATAGTTTCACTTTGTCTCAACTTATTTTAGTCGTTTCAACCGGTTCTGGTAGGTTACAATCAATTTTAATAGATTTGGTTAGATTGGGTTAGTCGTCGAATCAACTTTCGGTTAGGTTCACTTTGTCTCGACTTATTTTAGTCATTTGATCAGGATCCGATATGCTATAACTACTTTTAATAGATTTGGTTAATTTGGCTTAGTCGCCGAATCAGCTTTCAGTTAGTTTCACTTTGTCTCAACTCATGTTAGTCATATCAACCGGTTCCGATAGGTTATAATCAATTTTAATAGAATTGGTTAGATTTCGTTAGTCGTCGAATCAACTTTCGGTTAATTTCACTTAGTCTCAATTTATTTTAGACATTTGAACCGGTTACGATACGTTATAATCAATTTTAATAGATTTGGTTAATTTGGGTTAGTCTCCGAATCAACTTTCAGTTAGTTTCACTTTGTCTCGACTTAATTTAGTAAATTCAACCGGTTCCGCTAGGTTATAATCAATTTTAATAGATTCGGTTAGTTTGGGTTAGTCGTCGTTTAGTCTCATCTTATTTGAGACATTGAACCAGTTCCGATACGTTATAATCAATTTTAATACATTTGGTTTGTTTTGGTTAGTCGTCTAATTAACTTTCGGTTAGTTTCACATAGTCTTAACTTATTTTAGTCATTTGATCCGGTTCCGATACGCTATAACAAATTTTAATATATTTGGTTAGTTTGGGTTAGTCATCCAATCAACTTTCGGTTAGTTTCATTTAGCCTTACTTATTTTAGTCATTTGAACCGGTTCCGATACGTTATAATTAATTTTAATAGATTTTGTTGGTTTGGGTTAGTCATCCAATCAACTTTCGATTAGCTTCATTCCCTTCGTCTCATAAAAATTTAATAATTCTTTACCAATTCCATAAGAGAGAAAGAAGGAGAGATCACGTGTAGTTACATAACAGTCATCAACAGTACAATAAGAAAAACTACCCTTAGCCATCTTAACCATATATATTTTTTAAATAGCGTATAGCGTAAATCGTGCGAAAGCTATTCCGTAAAAATTAATTCACACCGTCCGATCGCGGAAGTACTTGCGAAAACTGAGTCACGGCTAAGCCGTGACATTGACACAAGTCAATGTCAATGCCGATGGGTGAGGGATTGGCGCAGGCAGGAGGGAAATTTTCCTCGGCACGCTCGAGTGAGCGGACTTATTAGAATATCTATAGACGGTGCTTATACTATTACCCAAATTCAGAAATCCGTCCTCCTAAATACAAGCAACTTAGTCAGAAAATGCCTGCATTTGCCTGTGAATTAAAATAGAAGCCGCCATCTTGCTAACAGCCAATGGTTGGTACACTAAACCTCCTCACAAGGAGAGAATCTGACAGACAAATAATAATATTATTAATAATAATAATAATAATAATAATAATAATAATAATAATAATAATAATAATACGTTTATTGCTATAAAAAATCATAAAATGAACATCGACAAAGTCATACACTAATCTAATTCTAAATTACATGAAATGTCAAATAAATTATTGTAAACAACACATAATCTAATAAGTACCTATAGAAAGGAAACATAAAAAAAAGAAAAAAAGTTACGCACGCATTTTTGTATAATATTCAAAACAATCACAATTACTTCGGTAATTTCAAACAAAGGAGGAATTAGACTCTAGGCCCCATTTAAGAAATCGTGTCTAAGGTTAGAAGGTAGGGCATTATACACCTTAATGCACCCAATAAGTGGATAAAAACTTTATCTGAATTAAAAACTGAAGTGCGATACCAGAAAATTATACTATAAGAGATTATATAGACTGGATACAAGCATGATAAAATATAAGAATGCTATTCAGGCCCATCTGGTTCCTCAAGTACCTAATGACATATAAAGATGAGCTTGTTCTAGACAGAATTGCATTAACTTTAATAATACTTACTGGTAGCTTCGGAGTGGATTAATTCACTGCACAAATTCGACACGAAAATCTACACAGCTTATTCACTACCAGCTACTCATCTTGGGCCGACATCCTTTGATTTGGGAAAGTCAATAACCAAATTTAGCAAATTTTAGTGAGAGCTATGACTCAATATTGTTTTAAACGTTTGGGCATCTGAATAATACTTTTGACAGATCGTTTCATTTAAAATATGCTTTTTTATCGTCTAAAATGCGTTTAAAAGCGATTTTAAATGGCAAAATTGTATAAAAATCCGAAAATTCGGACTTTTTGAACGAACCATGGCTTCGGACGAATTTGTCGTGGATTTTGAAGCGAAAATTCATTTTAAATTCAACCGTCCATTAAAAAAAAAACAAACTTTGCATATTTTAGAAGAGGGCTATGGCATTGTTTTAAAAGTCTGGGCACAGAAGAAAAAACAATCAGAATCCCATTTCTAATATTTTCCGTCAGCACGCGCACCCTTGACGCGCAGCATAAATCAGCCATTTTCGTGGGGAACCAGTGTCGCCCGACCATAGTTTTAAGTTTACTTTTACATTTGACCAGTGTCTGCGTGCTGCTTGTTTTGTATTGTGACATTACGTTCTGCTAGGTGCTAGTTTTTTGTTTTTATTTGGTTTTGTGTGTTTGTGTTAAAAGTATTTCGAGAAAATTTGGACGAAATGAATAACAGAAGGGGAAAACATGTTTGCTGTGTACCGAACTGTGAACATAAATCTTATGACTGCAGTCTCACTTCTTTTTCTTTCCCGAAAGAAAGACAAAGGTAGGTAGCTTATAAAAACAAATCTAACGCTTATCAAACTTGAAACGGTTATCAAAGTGAAACACCACTTTAATTAAGCATGTTCCAGTAAAACAAGAGGGTTGAAATTTTCAGAACATGTTGCCGGGGTAAAAGGAGGATCCTGGACGAAACTGGACCCCTCCTTTCCCGTTGGGCCAGGAGAGGGTGAGAAGAAAAAACTAAAATAATTAATTTCGGAAGAACTAGACGAGCTACGGGGTCGAAATTTTTATGGTAGATGCGCCTCATGGGAGCTACCTTTGACTGTATGGGGGACCGGGGCGGGGCTCTGATTTAAGGAAGGATTTTGGGAAAAAAATGCCGATATCTCTGCAACGGAGGCTCGGATCGAAAATCTGGCAAGCGATGACCACTTATTACGGAGTCATTAGTGAGGGCGGGAGTTATACCTCCCACCTCCTCGGATTTCCAAAAATTTTCGAAAAATGGGAAAAAATTGAAAAAACGTAAAACATTGTTCGGAAAGTTAATAAAAGTATTATAAAACGAAATAAGAAACAAAAATTTAAAAAAAGTTAGAGAACCGTGGCTTTTGGCGAAGAAGAAAGCGAAGTTCAGCTACGAGGTCGGGGATGGCAAAAATAGGAAGAAACAAAATGCTTTATAAAAAAAACAAAAAGTTTTGAAAAAGTGGGGGAAAAAATGAAAAAAACGTAAAAAAATTTTCGAAAAGTTAATAAAAGTATTATGAAACGAAATAAGAAAAAAAAAACAAGAAATTGTTCGGAAAGTTAATAAAAGTATTATAACCCCAAGTAAGAAAAAAAAATTGTTCGGACAGGTAATTAAAGTATTTATTATAACACCAAATAAGAAAAAAAAAATAAAAGAATTGAAAAAAAAAATGTGTGTAAAGTTAATAAAAGTATTATAAAACGGAATAAAGAGAAAAACATTAATAAAAAAAAATTAAGGGAACCGCGGTTTTTGGCAAAAAAAAGCTGAAAAAAAAAGAAAAAGAAACTAGAAAAGTGATCTTTTAAAATACGAAATAATATACAATTTAAAAAATTGGCGGCCTGTCAGAATTTCACATTTCACATTAAATTTTGGTGAAAACTTCCTGACAGAAAAAACATGAAACTTTTCTATTTTCCACTATTTCATATCTTTTTAAATAAACTCTAGGTGGGCGCCGAAGTATGCGGGAAAACCTTGCATATACATGCAATATATTATACTATACCATTAATATCTGAAATAGGTTATTATGCATAAAAACTAAGCATTTTAGGAATTATGCATCAGTAATTATCTTTTTCTACAGCCGCGCGCAAAATAACTAATTACTAAATTGAAATGAAAACGCAAAATCGATGAATAGCGTGGATCCTTATTTTTCGCTTTAGAGCGTACATGGAAAAGAAAATTCTTCCGTCGAGTGTGCTATGAATAGTCAAGGCAATCGAAAATAAATAAATGACAGTCGTGCGTTTATTACAGTTGTTGCTGGCACTCCTGTTCTAAATATGCCCGAATAATATGTCAAAACTGACAGACATTTGCAATTTCAGAAAAATGTGCATTTAATTTTAAAAAATGCGGCTGTAGAAAAAGTTCTGTGTGTTTTTCACTTGCGGATACTTTTACAATATCACTTCCGTTCCTTCGCATATTTCACTTTTCGCATGACCCTCCGCTCGCTTCGCTCGCTACAGGGGCTCAAGAAAAGGAAACTAACCAGGTGCTAAACCAAACTAACCCAGACATACCCAAAAACAAGAAAAAAAAAAACAGTTTAGAAATATAACCTTAAAAACAAATTTTAAAACCGACGGGGTTAGAACTCGAGTCGCCGAAGTGAAGGCTAACCATGCAGACCCCTAGACCATCAGGGCACATATAAACGACTAGTTGCATTACGAAAACATGGCGCGCACGCAGGAACGAAAGTGACATTGTCAAACTATCCGCAAATGTGTTTTTCGAGCACAAAGTAAGATTGCCGTTTTCAAAAGATTACTGCGCTGCGCTACGCGTTGCACAGTAACATTCTTTCTCAAGCGGCAATCCCTTATTTCGCGCTCTAAAAACACAAATAACTATTTACCAACATCGATAGTTACCAAACTTAAATATAAAGTTATATAATATGTGTGGCCCTGCGCTTCGCATATAATATCGTATTTCGGATATTAGCAGTAACGTATTTATAAGTTAGTATTATATACAAACTTCTATACTATTTACATAGTATATGACAAATAAATGACAAATAATACAAAATAATGCGAATACCCACCTGTTTGCGAAATTTGGAAAAAACGTAGTACGGACCTGGAATTTCCTTTTAAAAATGGCCGACGGCCGACGCTAAAGGCGTTTGTCTGAAAGACATCAAAGATGCCGCCTTTGAGAGAATATTCTGATTGTTTATACTTCTGTGATCTGGACATCTGAATAATACTTTTTTCTATTTTGGTATCATAAAGAAGTATTTTCGATACGAATCGACACTACTTTTGTTGACTGCTTGCTGTGATATTAATAAAATTGTTCAATGTCAAGGCTCACTAGCAAGAATTTCGACACCGTTTTGAATGGGATTCCTAATAATACAGATGTCAAAAGTGACAAGATGGCTGTCCAACTTTTGATCGCGACTTGAATAAATTAATGTTTTTCATTAAAAAACGTGCAAAATAGAAAAATAGTATAAAATACACGTTTTAAAAGACATTTAACGCACTCGCACGTTAGGAAACGACCCGTTTGCACGCATGTGCTCGTGCGATAAAATATGGTCTTTAAAACTAGTATCTTAATATACTATTGACGGTTCGTTTAATTTAAAATATGCTTTTTTATCGTCTAAAATCCGTTTAAAATGATTTTAAATGGCAAAATTGTATAAAAATCCTTCACGGCCGTCCTGGATTAGCTTGCTCCTCAATGCGCAGGGCTTATAAATGTCATAATCGGTTTACACATTCCGTCCCCACATTTTCGTCACCCCATTTCGGTCTACACATTTCCGTCCCATTTGCCGAGATTAACGCATCAAAAATAATTTATAAACGCCTTTCTTAACATACTGTACTCTTTTTAATATCGCATATTATAATTACATCCTGAATTTTCAGACGGTATACCAGAAACACCTTATCTGCTATTTCTTCGAATTCGAAGAAATGTGCCAAAAACCAATTGAATCGCCAGTTTAAAAATCCCGCTCTACTCTAGCGGCGGGTGGCGCGCTCATCTATCAATTTCGTGAAATCACAAGCCATTGAAAATGGCAAGATGGAGTCGTCGACGTTTATAGTGCGGTTTGTACACAAAATTTAATAAAACGAGTTGATGTAAATAGTTGTTAGTAAATATTTATCACAGACAAAAGTTGGACAGAGTGAAAAGTGTCGTAGAATTGTTAAATACGGCACATTTTAATAGGAAATCGATCACAGGTTTGGCTGCTCATGGTAAGTGTATCCCTTCAATTCAATTGTTTTGTTAGTGTCTTATTTGTTTAGGTATATTGATATGATGCCGTTAAACATAAGTTATTGGTTATTATGATTTATATTGTTATATTTAACAACTTATGGACGGTGAGTTTTTAATGCGTTTTGTTTCCTATAATACCATTGGGTTGAGAGAAATCAACATTTCGATAAAAGATATCACCTGATTGGTTGTATTCGACGACTAAATACCGAACTGTATTATTTTAACCAATTAAATTGGCTCTGAATGTAATCCCTGTAATTTTATAATGAATTTTAACAAAATATCGACAAAAGGACTCGATATGATAAAATATCTGCATATCTTATTTCGGGAGGAAATGATTTATTTCACGTTTTAATGCAATCCATCTACTTTTGCTAATTTCGATTTTAAAATAGGTACGGCTCAAGCCCTGAATTAAAGAATGGCGTCGCCAAAGTTCATTGTTCTCTAGTCGTTTTAATTGCCTACCTATCTTGACGCACTTTTATTATTAATACATATTTGTTACAAATAATAAGCAGATCATTTCTCTAAACAAAATGTTTATTTTATAATGGCATTAAATTGAAACTATTGATAACCAGTGGCCCCAGCGCCAGCGGTAGGTAAAGTTTTATGTAATTATTTACTTACACAATCCATCCCTGATTTTCTTGATGTTTTACACATTGGATTGATTCTCCTTGGAGCCGTTCTCATGAATTTTAGAGCTTTCCGCGACGATGATTTATTTTTCCTGTAATTCCTCGTAATTTATCTACTTAAAAATGATTGCCCTTATGAATGGGGTATTTATTCACCTTTAACAAAATTGGTTAATAAACATTTACTTAACAAATTAATATTTGTTAACATAAATTGCATAACAAATCCTCAAATGTGGTATTTACACATTTTAGTAAGATAGTGGGTATTATACATTTATGGTTGTGTATCATAGTAACTCAAGAATGGAGAAATTTATATAAAGGTTGCTAATCAATAAAAAACTGTACTTTGACTTCAAGGCTTTTAATTTCTACCAACATACACTATCCCAAAAAAAAACCATATAGGATGAGGTCTGATCAGAGGTACGGTATATAAGGTGATTTGATCATAACCTGAGATCAGTGCGGGACCATCTACAGCTAAGTGAATTATGTCAATACCTTTAAGCAAGAGTTTAAGGATTTTCGAAAAAGATACAGACATGCCATACAGGAAGTAAAGATCAAAGCTAATGATCACTTTGTTACTTCAGCTCAAAACCCAACTAAAGCAGTGTGGCAAGTTATAAAAAAAGTAACATATTAAGTACATCAAAATAAACAATATTAATGATTGTAACATAACAGCAGTTGATTTCAATAAATTATTTTCAAATATTGCACATGATACTGTTAAAAATATATACTTGCCAGCATTTTTGTTCTGTTTTTCTTCTGTCTCATTTATAGAAATACTTCAAGACTTCAATAGGTACTTTATTAATGTCAATTCACAGGCTTACATATGTCTATTATTTATTATTTATTCATTATCGTAGTCACATTTACAAGTTATACAAATACTATAAGATGCAAATAATGTAAAAATCACCAAATGTTGTAGGTTTAAAAATGTTTAATATATTGCCATCTTAAAGCATCTGTTAATACTAA
>MU187695.1:19198-90050 GCA_016904865.1 Pissodes strobi | reverse complement strand
TTTTTTTTTTGCAAAATCTTTTTATCTCAAACCATATCAAATAAATAGGTCCAAAACAAATATATCCTTTCGACATCATCTTTAGGCCAATTGTATTGATTTAAGTTAAGCGTTAAAAACTTTACAATACAAGTTGTCTCATTTATCTCAAGCACTCGTCCAATGTACCATGGGTCATAGATAACTGCATATTAGTGTTCCATTTTACATTAAACTTTATTTTCTGTTGAAACATCAAAATGACTTTCTGTAGCATCTGAGAAACTTTCTTCTTCAAATTCACTTTCAACGGGAATTTCAGTGTCTGTATCTGTTTCACTCACGGAATTACCCTTGAAATTACCTTTTTGAAAAACTTCTTTTCTATTTTTCTTTTACACAGAACACAAAGGCTTTTCAGGTTTTCCCCCCATAGTTTTACATCTTAATAATCGGTCATTTGATAGGCGGCCTTTTTTCGTTAATAACCACGTTAAGGTACTTTTTTACAACAACGTTATCTTTAACATTTAATTTTAAAAGAGATGAATCAGTTGTAACAGTCTCTGATTTGTATTTTTACTATGATTTTTAATGTTAATGTCCTTAAATATTTTATGTCACTTTCTATTTCTGGCTCATCTTGAGAATTTAAAAACTGTGTTCGGACATTATATCTTGATCAATACTAGGTTCTTCAATTTAAAAGTCTAATATCTCTGGAATGGAGTGGATTGTATGGCATTTTTACTAAATTCTCCGGAAACATGTATATCTAGCTTTTTGGCATCAGCAATTGCATTTTTTTGTTTGTCATCTATAGTACTTCTTAAAACATTTATTCCTGAAATTCTGTTGTATTTGTCCCTAGCTTTTTGTTTTTTTTTCTAGGAAATATAAATTTGGAAATATAGTATGTCGTCTATGGATCAAATTCAGTAGGTCAAAATTTCCCATGGTTGCAAAACATGCTTGCCATGGAACGAGATGATCGAAAAGAGGTTTCACAGGTTGGCTACTACACAGCCAAGGTAAAAATAATTCTGGACAGTCTCTACATTTTTCAATTAATACCAACAATGAATGTGCATTTAGTTCGATGGAAACATATGTTAGTAGTGTTATCTAGCTTTTGGAAAGTGGAAGATTATGGTGATTTTTAACCCATGCTCTCCATAGCCTAAGAAACAGCACAGAATACCAAATTTTATTAATTCTTTTAATAACACAAGCTTTTATCTAGAAATGAGTCCAAAATATATCTAACTATTTTAAGTAACTGTGCCGAGAACTGTGCAGTCCATTGTGTTACTTCCACATCACATACAGGCTTTATTGTAGGTAAAATTATCGCGGATCTTGGAAAATTCGTAGATTTTGGGATGCTCATCACGAATCTGCAGGCAATTCGATCGGGCGACGTTTCGTTTTCAAGGTATTCATCTTCAGAGTTAAAAACAATATTTTCACGATTAATATGACATTTTGGTAGATTTTGGAACTCTCTACTACAAATATGAAGTCAATTCGATTGGGCGAGGTTTCGTTCTCGAGATATTCATCCTCAAAGTTCAAAACCGTTTTGTCACGGTTTTCCCTTCTTTTAACCAACACATTTGAATCACTTTATACGTTTAAATAATTGATAAAGTACTTAAAGTGTGTTGGGTTTTAATTAAGACAAGGGAAAATCAGGGAAAAAAACGGTTTTCAAATTTGAGGATGAATATCTCGAGAACGAAACGTTACCCGATCGAACTGACTTCAGATTCGTGATGAGCATCCCAAAATCTACCAAGATGCCCAATTTCGACAAGATCCGAGGGGTGTCTCACAGAGGTTTTTACCGTACATGTATTCCCAAAAATGTAGGTATTGCCGGTAATCCCTTATAATCTTTGATATAATGCTATGTAATTCCGGAGTCCATCCAAGTAATGCCGGTAATCCCAATATTTGTTTGGGAATGTGAAATAATCCTAGGTATTGTTAAGTAATCCAAGTATTGCCAAAGTAATCCGAGGAATGCCAAGTAATTTCGAGTAATTCCATATAATCCTCAATCAAGTGTTTAATGTAATTAATTAGTATTTTAAATTAAAAAAAAAACTATAGATCATAAACATGAAGGGTAAAAATCGGGTAAAAATATGCATTTATGAATTTGAAATTAAATCAGAGTCGAAAGACGTGAAAGAAGGGTGGAAAGGGGTTAATTTAGAAAATCTGCAAGTTTATGTCGTTTTTATGGTTTTTGGAACGGTGATTTCAAAAATCATGTTACAATAATGAGGGATATCTCGTGGGAAACGGAAAAAATAAAAAAAGGGTTTTGTGTTCATCGGTTTTTATTGAAATAACACGAGTTTGAATCATACATAGATAATCTTAAACAAAATACAAAATCTTTTTACAGTCATTTAGAGAAAACTTTTTTTTATTTCTTTATGCATTTTTTCAATTTTCACCTTATCTGCTTGGGTTAAAGAAAAAGGGCCATTTTCCTGTAACTTTAAGGGCCCCATAAACATAAAATTATTTTCTATCTGTCATATTTCATCTTTTTTGGGCCAAATGTAATTGTTAAGGTCACTTTTTAGAAACGTTATTGCAGTTTTTTTCTCGACATTTTCAACAACTCTTCCTAGGTACCAAGTCAAATCGTAATAAACAGCGTAATAATGATCCTTTATAGGGTTTATATGAGGGTTTATAGGAGTTGTAACTGATGCGTCCAATTCCAAGTTATCAACAGTGTCATCTTCCAGGTCTTGAAAATCTTCACATTCAAATTCACTACAACTTTCGTAAGAGACCTCGTCCTCCGAGGTCTCATTAGTTTCAGTTTTTGGCTTTTTGTTATATTTTTTACTTATTTTATTAATTAATTATTAACCCCTCTCTACCCCCTGTCACCCCCTTTCAACCAATATTAAACCTTTTAACCGTAACGGCTAAATTTTTGTTTCCCAGCCTACATAGGTATACGTAAACCCTCGGGTAAACCCGGTAAACCCATCTACATCTTAATATTATAATTTTTACCCCCACCCTTACCCTTTCAATGCCCGTATTGCAATTATTATTGAACAGGTAATTAAAATAATGCATTTTTTGTAATAGCGGTCCCAAAAAACGTGTTTTCAAAATTAACCCATTTCCACCCCCTGTCAGCCATCCCAACCAACTTTTTAATTTTTAATCATAAGTGCTAAATTTTTCTGTTTTTTGCTTGTGGTAAAACTATCGAAAAACTTAATATTTTCATTTTACCCATACCCCTTCTTGTTTAGTTGCTCGTATTTCAATTATTATTGATCAGGTAGTTAAAATAATGCGTTTTTTGTAATCGCCGTACCCAGAAATGCTGGAAAAGACATACGACATCGTATTTTCAAAACTACCCCCTCTTCACCACCTCTCACCCCCGAGCTCGCCCGTTTCCACCAATATTTTATTTTATGATCATAAATGCAAAATTTTTATTTATCCACTTAAAACGTCAAAAAAAATCATATAAAGATTATTATTTTCAAATTTAGCCCCACCCTCGCCCCCACCCTGGCTCTTGTGTGACCATCATGTCCATTACTATTGAAAATAGAACTGCAATAATAGGATTTTTGTATTTGTTATCCCCAAAAACACACAAAAAATATCATACGACAAAGTGTGTTTAAAATTAACCCTATTCCACCCTTTCGGTTACCCATTTTCAAATTTTTTGTTTTACCCTGTGATGCTTGCTGCAAGGCTTGCTGTGATGTTTAAATTAATTTTTATGAAGAATAAAATCGAGAATAAAATCATGTAGAAGTAAAAATAGTCCATATTTTAATTAAAAGTAGGTATCCTCGTAGGTATCATTTTTATATTTTTGCCCTTTTCACTCCCTCGTACGATATCGCCCAAAAATCAATCCAGAGCTTGCCCTTTATGAGAAGTATTCGTGTACCAAATTTGAAATCTATACCTCAATTCGTTTTTGAGTTATCGCGCCAACAGACAGACCGACAGACAGATGGAAATGGCAAACTATGATTTTCGTGATCTACGAACCCAAAAAAAAAAAACAAAAAACCTAGGAGGGTGATTTTTTATCGGTTACAATACTTCCTCTTGCCAGGGAAGTAAAAAGAAAAGTTGTGAATAAAATCTTAGATCTGACAAACAGGTGGATTCTAGGTAATGTACCATCGTCAACAAAAGTAACTGGGACAAAATTGAAAACAAAACACACCCTAATTTTGACAGGACTAATTTAAAATGCATTAGCACTGTCAAAATTAGGGTGCGTTTGGTTTCCCAGACGGTTCCAGTTACTTTTAGAGACAATGGTAACTAAATCACAAAACAATACATGCCCCTGATTATTTTTTTGGTGTAAGTAAGAGTTTCGGTAAGCATAAGGCTTACTAAAACTTAGTTCAATCAAAGTGCTAATTATAAAAACTATTAAAGTTTTTAACCGTAAATAATATGCACCAGCGTATTCACCGTTTATTGACGACTATTGGATACCAGCGCGAATCAGACGTGCCAATCGTTTTAAGCCACTAGCGCCACCTATTTATATAAAAACTAATTATACAGGAGTTGGCTTAGTTTACAGTGATTATATACAAGACAGTGGCGACAAACGATGTAATCGATGCAACATGGCATCAGATTTTGAAATTTTGATTGGACTCCACTGGTAAAATAGCAAACAACAAACAAACAAAATGCCTATGAACACAACATAAAACTGCTATGATGCATCGATTTTTATGAGAGCCAATCAAAAATGAGAGGACATGATTGACACCACTGTCCACTGTCTTGTATAGCCCGACCAGCCCGACGCTATAGTCGTTAATTTGAGGTTATGCGAAGGTTATGTTCAATAATTATTTTGCTAGAATTCGGTGTTACTTTAAATGTTTTCCGAGATGTTCTCTATATTTTTATTTTTATTTTTAAAGAACGAGCAGCAGTCCGTCTTTTTAAAGACCAGAAGAATTATCCAAATAATATCTGGCAAATGATTTTAGCGGGATTTTAGATATTATCGAAGATATTAGGATATACCAATTATTTTAATATATTATATGTCTATTTAGTTACCTGATTGTATTACTTTAGTTATAAAAAATAGGTGTAGGTAAAATAAGTTTAACACGCAAAGAAAGACGCAAACCACCTAATTTACACACAAAATGTCGGCGAAAAATGCCTTGTACTCTGTACTGCCATGTAAATAATACGATAATGCCAAATAATCCCACTCGTAATCCCAAGTATTTCCTAGTAATGCCGTGTAATCCCACGGTAATGCCGGGTAATTCCAAGTAATGTCTCGTAATCCTAAGTACTGCCACAATAATCTTGGTAATGCCAAGTACTCCCATGGTAATCCCACGTATTCCCATGTCAAACGTACATGTATTCCCGGTTGTGAGACACCCCTCGACAAGATCGGCGATCATTTCAGTACCTGGAAAATTTAAGATCTATTTTTCCGGAAAAACCGACAAGGTAACATTGGATTCATGATCTACGACCCAAAAATAGCGGGTATGCAAAAAATATCCGAAAAAACTGTCCACACGCTAATACCAATACTTATAACAACAAAAAATTAAGAAATCATTTTTATATTATCAGAAGACAAAAAGCAAAAAATGTTGTTCAATAATTTCGACGCGATACCACTATGGATTTCGAGAAATCCATTTGGATTTTGAATAGGATTTCGTGATTTCGGATGTGATTTCGAGATTTCGAAAGGATTTCGGATAGGAATTCGGAATTTCGAATTGATTTCCGATGGATTTCGCGATTTCGGAAGGATTTCAAAATGATTTCGAAAGGATTTCGCGGGATTTCGGGAGAAAATGTACAGCGATTTCGGGAGTGAGCCGCTCCTCGAAGGGAGCGTTTCGAGGAGCGTTTCCAACCAAATCTAGATATAGGGCCATAAAATATGTAATTAAAAGGAACAATGTCGTCTGATTTGGGCCAAATAAATTATCCGAATTTAGATTTCACAAATTTTTATTTAAAATATTCGCTAATGACTTCTACAATTACTCTTTCTAGGTACCACTGATTATCATAAATAACAGTGTAGTATTTCTCTACAACAATTTTAATATTCAGTGGAACTCTAACTTCCGTAGGGTCTTTACGAGGGGTTAACCCTTGGGTTTGGGTTACTTTGGGCAATGTCCATCTCCCTTTTGCCCTTGATCGACGTCACGCCAAAGATTCTGAATCTTGCCCACGCAAAGGCTGAGCATTCCGTAAGTAGATGGTATGGAGTCTCGTCGTCCTCCATGCACCATCTACACTCCGCCTCCTCTGCAATTCTCAGCAGGGTCAGGTGCCGTCTAAGCCTACAGTGCCCGGTGTAGAATCCTACCAGGGCCCTGCACTCATTCCTAGGTAGGCACAACAGCCCCTTGGCGAGACTCTTCGCAGGCCCATGTATCATGAGCCTCGTCTGTCTCATCCCCGGAGCCGTCCGCCATACCTCCTCCGCCCGCCCCTCCATCCAGGCCTCCAAAGCTCCTTCGTGGACACACTGGGCGATCCCCACACACGGGTCAGGCCCCAAGTATCCGCGTGCGGAGCCTTCTTTCTAAGGTGTTGGCTGTCTCATTTCCCGGTACACCCGAGTGTCCCGGTACTCAGACCAGCATAACCTTTTTTCGCTTTGCAAGTTCAATCAGCCAGCTTCTACACTGCGAACATAGAGCGCGTACGGACCGACTTCAGCGCCATGAATGCGGCCTTGCTGTCAGAGCAGAAGAAAATCCTCCTGCCACCGACACTGAGCCTTAACGACTCCCAGACCCCTCTCATGATCGCAAAAATTTCCGCTTGGAAAACCGTAGTGTGCTCGCCTAGTAAGGCGTATAATTCCCGCCCTAGGGCCTCACAGTACGCGCCTGCTCCGGACAGTGTTCCCATTCTGGATCCGTTTGTGAACCAGACTAGCCCATCCCAGGTTCCCATCCTTCCCTCCGTCCAGTCCTCCTTTGTAGGGAAGAGGAGGTTTAGCCCCTCGGGGAAGCCTATCTCAGGAACCATCGCGTCACCTGGCATACCCAGGATGGCTAGGTCCCCAGACAGGCCTCGCCATAGACCACAATAGCCCCAGCAGGAGCCATTGTTCCTCCACATCCCCACGTCAGCCAATCTCATGGCCGCCCTGGCTGCCTCGTGCCTCACCCGGTCCGTCAACGGGGGCAACCCCACCAGCACCTCCAGGGCCCTTGTGGGTGCCGTCCTCATAGCCCCGGTGATGCAGAGGCATGCAAGTCCAACGCGATGTTGGGAGAGACCTCCAACTTCCTTTTTCTGGTAAAGATGACCATCTCTACCTTGCTGGGATTCGCTCTGAGTTCGTTATCCCTACACCACTGTGAGAATCTTGTCAGTGCTTCCTCCAGAAGCATCTGCAATATTCCCACCTCGGTACCTTTTGCCATAATCACGACGTCGTCTGCATAGGCCTGTGCATAGACCCCATGCTCTACTCTCTAGGATACGTAGGATCTCGTCCACCACTAGACACCACAGGAGGGGGGACAGAACCTCCCCCCGCGATGACTCAACCCTAACCACTTCATCTTCCAGCCTAGCCTCGACCCTCGGCCCGGTGAGCATGGAGCGGATCCAGCTCGTTATGACCGGACCCACCCCCGTTCGCTCCAAACGGGGAGGAAAATGCAAATATTTAATACCTCATAACTTTCCCCAGAAATGTGTGCAAAATTTCAAAATTGGTGTGCAAAATTGTGCAAAATTAAGTGAATCTACCAGCATCAAATTTTTTTAACTTTTTCACAAACGGGAGGGAAAATGCAAAATTTTAACACCTCATAACTTTTCCCAGAAAAGTGCAAAATTTGAAAATAGGTGTGCAAAATTATGCAAAATTAGTTGAACCTAGTAGCATAAAAAATTTTCAACATTTTGAAAAACGGGGGGAAAAATGCAAATTTTTAACACCTTCCCCAGAAAAGTGTGCAAAATTTGAAAATAAGTGTGCAAAATTGCGCAAAATTAGTTGAATCTAGTAGCATTAAAAGATTTCAACTTTTTGACAAACGAGGGGAAAATGCAAATATTTAATACCTCATAACTTTCTCCAGAAAAGTGTGCAAAATTTAAAAATTGGTGTGCAAAATTGTGCAAAATTAGGTGAACCTACCAGCATCAAATTTTTTTAACCTTTTCACAAACGGGGGGGAAAATGCAAATCTTTAACACCTCATAACTTTCCCCAGAAAAGTGTGCTAAAATTGAAAATATATGTGCAAAATTGTGCAAAATTGTGCAAAATTTGTAGAACCTAGCGGCATCAAAATTTTTCCACATTTTGACAAACGGGGGGGAAAATTCAAATTTTTAACACGTCATAACTTTCCTCAGAAAAGTGTGCAAAATTGTGCAAAATTTGCCGATTTGAGTGGCAACAAATTTTTTCAATTTTGTAACAGACGGGGGGGAACGGTCAAGTTTGCCCCCCGTATAAAAAACAGCTGTAGTTTTCCTTGTGTGTGTGCAAAATTTTATTTGCGGTGTGCAAAATTGTGCAAAATGTGTGCAAAATTATGCTTCATTTACTTTTGAAATTTCTTTAGTATGGGGGCAAACTTGACCGACCCTTTTAGATAATACAGGATGTTCAGAAAAATATGTTTATTAAATATTTTTACTAATCTTAGGGTATTTTACAGTAGAGTCGTAGATGGTACGTACTGAAAATTATTTTCGTTCAGGGCTTCGGATTTCAGTTTAACTAAATAAAGTTTTAAATTCTGAAAATAAAGGTCTTTTTAGGCCATCTGACCTGTATAAATCTTAGATTTAAGCCAGTAAACCGTAGCTTACGTTGTGCGTGTGTCTGGTAAATGAATGACTGATCTTGGGGAGTATTCGTACAGTGTTGGGGTCGAAGTTGGGGCTTATGGTTCGACGAAGTCGCGTCCGTAATAAGCTTTCAACTATTTTTTAAAAAATTACTTCAAAAAATTTATTTCTCAAATGCTTAACACAGAATTGTAAACTAAATCGATTAACGTGTACGAATTAGTAATATATAACAATAATTAAAGGTTAGAAAATGAGTAAAGCTCGAGTGTCTTTCGTGATCGTGATGCAATGATTTCTCACTTCATAATTAAAATACAGGCTCTCTTTTTCACTCGAGTCTTTGCTGATTCCAAATTTTACACAGAAAGACGGCGATGAAAGCAACCTTGCCGCTGTGAGCTCGTACATACAGCTTCAGCGCTTCGATAAAAGTAAGCAGTCTGGATGGTTCTGTGGATGGAAGTGTCCTCCTGTTTGACGATGCGGCAACCGAAGCAGACCATTCGCCTGTTTGCGACCGGCTCGCACTCTGTGAGAAGGTGTTCAGGGGTTTCCTCCACCTCCTCACAGAACCGGCAACTGTAGTCGTTTTTCAATTTTTATTCTCTCCAAGTACCTTCTCAACCGGCAGTGAGGGCGCGGAGGTTGTTCGCACTCAGTGTTATAAGGGTTTTTGATCTTCCTGGATGGGTGCGAGACCCTAGAAACATCTTCGATTGCCTTATCGCCTGGAAGACGTTGCCATAAACTGATTCATAGGGTTCGCTCTTCTTTCCTCCTCATTGTAGGTGTGCATCCCTGTACCACAAAAGGGTCAGGTCGAGGTTCAGGTCCTAAAAGTGGAGTTTCTGCTCCTACTTTTGCCAATTGGTCTGCTTTTTCGTTGCCTTTTATCCGAGGGGTAAATAACTCTCTTTAAATGGTATACACTTCTCGTATAAATGGATGATAAATGGATATAAATGGCATAAATGCAAATAAATGCCTATAAATACTATAAATGCCTATAAATGCCTATAAATAGGTACATGGTTTTAAATGGCATAAATTGTTTAAAGGACTATAAATACTATAAGTGCCTATAAACACCTGTAAATGGATACTAAATGGCATAAATGGCATTCATGACCATAAATGCTTTCAAATGCATATAGATACTTATAAATAGAAACAAATAGTCTAAATGGTTGTGAATGGCATAATAGCACAAAAAAATTGTTAAAAAATGGAAGTGAAGGTTTGAGAACGGGCAATGATCGGCAAGGACAAAGGTAACAACAAAATATTTTATAGACAGAAGCAGAGAGAATATTAATCACATTTATTTTATTTCAATATAGTGTACAATATGGCCAAGTACCAGTGGTGAATGCCACAATTTTGAATTCTTTGTGATTGTTGGTGGCAAAGTGCTCTTGTAATACACAATATTGATGTAATAAAAGTGCTTCGTACACCTTTTTTGTCGCAGCACGTCTGTGACGCTAACATCATATGCAACGCCCAGGCAGCCTATGCCTCGTGGTTTAGAACAAGTTGGAGGAAGCACAGCAGGTGTACTGGGGAGGGTGTAGACCGGTTTCCCTGACAGATATTTAAAGGAGAGCACCTGAAGAATGACATTTTCCCCAAAGTGCCTCTCCTTTGGGCGTGGTTCTTCAAAGACCACCCAATCTCCCACACACAACTCTTCTCGCCTCTCCACAACATTCATAGGCATGTGTGTAGGTGTGCGTTGGACAGTTTCTTTGGATGTGGCTGGTCCCCTCACTCTTAGCAATTGGTCATTGCTGAGACCCTCGTGGCCTTCAGGCAAATTAAGTCTCGGATTAGGTAGATGATAGAATGATTGTAGAATAGTTAAAAATTAGTATGATTCTTGCTCGGAATCCAGCGAATAGTGCATTTTCGAAACAGAGAAGGATTTCCATTTCTGTCTCTATAAATTGTGCCGCTTTTACCGCTAGTGCGATTTTTTTCGTCAGGGAGCACGGCGCCCTTCCCTTTAGATAGAATAAATACCTATAAATGCTCATAAATGGATACAAATTGATGTAAATGGATATAAATGGCAGTAATGGCTTAAATGTCTACAAATGAACTTAAATGCCTATACGTGCCCTTAAATGGATGTAAATGGCCGTACATGGATATAAATGGTCTTAAATGAAAAAATTTCATAAATGGATTTAATGAAATGTGTTACCCCTCGCTTCTATCCCAGCGTGTCCTGGTATCCATTGAAGGGATAGATTGAAGCTGATTGTTGGTGAGCTCAGCGCTTTGATGGCTGCATGACATTCTCTTTCTTTCTATAGTTTCTGTCAAGGTTGAACTGGCACATCTTCCTATGGCGTTAATTTCAGCCTGGAATATGTCTGGATATTTTCCCATTGCTTCGGAGAATTTGCTTGACTAGCCCAAATACTCTGGCTCCGGTCGCCTGTTCAGTTCTTAACCCATCTGTATACCATTTTATGGCAGTTTCCTGCAATGTGCCTGGTTACGCCACTGAGTTTTGATAAATATATTTTAAAATATTGCTGTGGCCACAAATGGCACGAACGCATCTGATATCATTTCATCCATCACTTATATTATGGCGCACAGTCATAAATAACAAAATAAATATAAGATTAGATGTACAGAAAATAAACCTAAACGTTTAATAATTTGGCTAATGCCTCGGTTAATGCTTGTTTGGTTCTAACAGATTTAAGTTAATTTAAAAATATTATAATTTAAGAAACAATATACCTAATTTAATTTAAATAATAAAAAAAATATCTTTTTTATCAGTTGATTCCAAAAGGTTTTTATTGAACATTTCATCAATACCAGTTCTGATGGTGAATATTCTTGAATAGACCCAAGGTGATAGATAACAATCAGGAAAAATTTAATTAAAATTAGAGCAATAAAACGCGCTAAAAGAAAGGTTATGCTAATTAACTGTAAAAATAAATTTGCCGCAGAAAGGAAGAAATATACAGATAAAATTCGGGTCTTAAACTTTTTGAGCAAAAATGGATTCTTTTAATAGAAATGTTAAAGTAGAGTTACCAAACAACCGTGATTTCAGTAAAATTAGAAGTAATGTAAAAAAGTAATAGTCTTTTACGAGGTCTTTTAAGAAAAAAGAAACAGTGAAAGTTTGTCAAGGATTTTTTTTATGAAAACCCTTAATATCAACAATGACCCAATAATCACAGAATTTAAAAACAGAAGTTCTCATGGTGTATTTGGAGATGAACACAAACGAGAAAAAATATTATTGGTGTTTCAAGAGTTGGGACTCATAGTCAAAGTTTTCTCACAATAAAAAGCCCAACAGACTATACATAGATTTAAAACTAACTATTTCCAAAATGTATGTACTTTATATGCGAGTTTATATGCCATTTTGCTATGAAAATAATTTCAAGGCAATTATCATACATTTATATAGATTTTTTTTTTTGCAAAATATAACTTTCCTTTTTTAAATTCAAATTCCAATCGTTTTGCAGTATCAGATGCAAAAAAGCGTCATGATTTACCTAAAGCTAGATATGATATTCCTAAATCTGGAAATCTCGGAAAAAATTATGAGTAAGTTTTTCATGTTGTATTAAGATCGAGAATCCTCATCTCCTCATCCACTCCCTGACAGCTATGGTTTATAGGTCATCAATCCATCTTTTCGGTGGTCGTTTCACATTTCTTTTCGTTTCGTTACTCTTGGTGTTCAAGCCATCTGTGTTCAGCTTGTCTGGCCTCATGGCCTGCCTAAAGCCACTTCCTTCTGTTCAGTTGGGCTTTGATGACTCCCAAGCAAAAAAAACAAACGACCACATGATATTGTCTAAAATATGTTTGAGTTGGTGATTATTTACTTTAGCCATTTAAATTGCAATACGAGCTAGGGATAAGGAGACTAAAATCATACCAAAACCAAGATTAAAACTGATTTTCTATGTTGAAACGTCTATTGTTACACTTTCACTACAATTACCATTTTTTCTCATTGTTGATGACGACGACTTTATGTTGTTATGCAAATTTGTACATGATGCATGTCCGCAGGTCCGTCCATATGTAGGAGATTTGACGTCAAAGATGACCATTATATAGAAAATATTTCAATATCTGCTAAAAGGCAGCTCTGGAATGGAGGCTTGAGGAATAAATTGAATGGCTCCATTTGTATACATTATCCCGATAATTTATAAAATTGCATGATTAAGAGATAAATATTGGCTAAAAATAACAGTCGCTCGATGACTGTAACAAATACTCGGTATCAGATTTACATGGTTGCTAAAATAATAAAAATTCGATAAAAGTTATAAAGGCTTATATAAATGTCAGTAATGCTTCTTTAGATAATAATTATTCCATACAAAAATAACAATCTTCCCATAAAGCCACTTTTGCTTGGTACAAAATTGGCATGTTGCCTGAAATAACATAGATTTGATATAATCTTGTCAATCGTATTAAAAATACCATACTGATTAATAGGAGCAAGATAGTGTTCGATAAGAATAACAATGAATATCTATCCGTTTGGAAGGTGAAGTCGTAAATTATCTGAAATTATGCAAAATAATCTTAGGCGGTAGTAGGAATCTAGTATGACAAAAAGTGGTGCAACAAGGTTATTCTTATGGGAGACAAACTCATCTTTAGTTGTCTCTACATTTTACTGTAATGTCATAAAGATAATTTGTGTTTATCAGAAGAGGGTCGTAAACCTGATAACGAATGCTGGAAAGATCGTAAAACCTTAGGCCTGTACGTACTGTGACCAGTGGCGTAGCAAGTTCCCATTTTGGCCCTTAGTCTAATGCGAGTCGAGTGAATCGATTCGAAATAACCGAATATTTCACAGAAACGATTCTTATATTTGGCCATCCCTACTCATGAGCGTCTTTTTGCCTTTCCGGAATCAAATTCCTACACACCAGCCTTAATTTGTTATAGATTAAGATTACGTAATTGTCTTTCATCGTTCTCATTTTCGCCTTTGGTTTATTACCCACTGAGGGGCCCTTATCTTCTTTATTACTTCACCTTTCAAACGGACGGACTATAGACAAATCACATCAACTTATTTATTATTAAAGATATTGACTGCCACTCAAAATATCGTTGATGTCATGTATACCGGTTTAAGCAAGGCCTTTGATACAATAATTAGCTATGTTATTATTGGTCCAGCAACTTGCTGGAATAGGTATGTTTTACACATTAATAAGCCGGATTTGGTGTTATAAATTATCCTAATAGCATAGAACAATGTTTTCAAAACTTACAATTCTTACTATATTAACAATAAGCGTAATTAAGTGGGTTGCTCAATATGCTTAGATATCCGACAAGTCAGACAAGTGGGAACTAAAATCTGATATGTACCTAATGGTATCCCGAGAAACTCGTGAGTAGGGATTGCCAGAACTAAATCGATTCAACAATGAATCGATTCTTTGAGCTAATGCAACAAAAGAATCGAATCGATCCTTTCATACGATTAGCTAAGCTAATATTGGTCCAGCAACTTGGTGGTATAGGTATGTTTAACACCTTAATAATACTGATTTGGTGTTATTTTACTAAGGGTGGAGTATGTAGAAGGATATTTTTCGGATAGATTTGGGAGGTATTTTTCGAAGTTCCACACCTTGGTCCCTGGATCTTCATAAATTCGCTCTTGCGCGTGAAAAGGGAGACAAGTAGAAAACAGTAGAACTGAGATTTATGGAGTTTAAAATAGGGCCAATTTTTAATTGAATTTTGAAAAAAGGTCATGCAGAATTAACCCGGCATTAGGTAGGTGGGGTGTGAGAAACCCCAACGATGTTTGTAGCACTGGCAACGTGGTAAAACCGTTTTGTACGCGGCCAGGCATACCCCTACCTTCCTAAAATACTCAAATGTGTCTTATGAGCGCTTGACTTCAGTTGGACTTGGTCAGCGGTTCACGTTAGAAGCACGCAAAGTCGCTTTGGGTTGGTCACACCCCACCTTACTAATTGTGTTTGTAGTTTGGTCAGATTATTTCAAGCTGTTTTGTAGTTTAGCCAGATTAATTCCAAGCTGGTAAGTGGTGATTTTCTGCAATTCTTTGGAAAATAAACACTAATTACTTTTTTTTTAGAAAAAAATGGGGAGCTATGAGGAGGAGCAGAAGAAGTTGTTAGCTCTATGGAGAGACGTTCCTTCAGACGACGAAGTTGTTGAATCGGAGAGTGATGACGAGATAGATCATGTAAGTGAAAGTGACCACAACACTGACACCGAACAAGAAATTTTAGAAGATGATGAACAGGAAGTTGTAGGAAATATTGAAAACGAAGTGTTAGAAGATAATGAACATGAAGTTGAACAAAACTTACAGGAAGAAATTTTAGAAGGGCAAAACTTAGACTTAGAAAATGAAACTTTATCAAGTACTACTGGAAACGAAGAACATATGAGAGAAGCACGTGGACGAAGAATAGAAAGATTTTTTATTGCTAAGGATGGAACGAGGTGGAGTAAGACAGTGCCAAATAAATGTGTTCGTACTAGAAAAGAGAATATTGTTAGTCACCTACCTTGTGTCAAAGCTGTTGCGAATCAGTGTAAAACTGAGTACGAATGCTGGAACCAATTTATTACCAATAGAATGCTGGATGATATTGCCAATTATACTAATATCAAAATAGCTGAAAAGGCTGTAAACTATAAAGATAAATTTTCTGTCAAACCAACTAAAAAAACTGAGATAAAAGCAGTTATAGGATTGCTTTATCTAGCGGGACTTTTTAGATCAAACCGGCAAAACCTAAATGATTTATGGCAGACGGATGGTACTGGCACTGACATCTTTAGGACTACAATGACTCTAAAGCGATTTCAATTTTTGTTATGTTGCTTGCGCTTTGACAATATTCTAAATCGCGTAGAAAGGTCAAAAATTGACAAGTTAGCGCCGATTAGAGGAATATTCGACGAGTTTGTTGCGAACTGCAAAGCGGCTTATTCACCATCACAATACCTGACAATCGATGAAAAACTAGAGTCTTTTAGAGGCAGGTGCTCTTTCAAGCAATATATGCCGAACAAACCCGCGAAATATGGGATAACGGTGCAAGCCCTAGTAGACGCACGTTCATATTATGTGGTTAACGTGGAAATTTACCCAGGAAAGCAACCTGAAGGCCCACATGACCTCCCTAATACTCCTTCGGCTATTGTGGAGCGGCTTATAGAACCTGTATCGGGAACTCACAGAAATATTACTTTTGATAACTGGTACACAAGCTCAGATTTGATGATGACTCTTCTAGAAAAGCATAAATTAACATCAGTGGGCACTGTTCGGAAGAATAAACGCTGTATTCCATCTGACTTTTTTAATGTAAAAAATAAAGAACCGAAATCAACAATTTTTGGATTCCAAAAGGACCCTACTATTTTAGCATATACTCCAAAGAAAAACAAAGTTGTTTTGATGTTATCAACTCTTCATCATGATGACAAAATCGATAATGAATCTGATAAAAAATTGCCAGAAGTTATTAGCTTTTATAATTTTACCAAATGCGGCGTAGACGTAGTGGATGAACTATCTGCAAGTTATAATGTTTCAAGAAACTCTAGAAGATGGCCACTCACTGTATTCTTTTCTGTGCTCAATACAGCTGCAATAAATGCCCAAGTCATTTTTAGAGAAAACAATAAGGATTTTAAAACACTCAGACGCAAAATTATTAAAATGTTAGGATTGCAACTTTTAGAGGACCATGTAAAACGTCGGAGAGGTAATCCAAGAATATCGCGTGAGCTACGCCGCAAAATTGGAGAAGTAGCCTGCCATTCTGAATCAGAGCCAACCCAAAAACGGCCTAGACCCATTGCTCGTTGTTCTGTATGTCCTAGAAAGAGTGATAGGAAAACTAAATACTGTTGCTATGCATGTGAGTCGTATATATGCTTGGAACATACGATACCTTTGTGTGAAAGTTGCGTAAATTCAGCGACTGAGTAAAAAAAAATCTATTATCATTATTGAGGTGTTTTTTTTTGCTAGAATCTCTGTTATTTCTATTTTATTTGCAATGTTTTAAGTTTTTCCTTTTTTTGGTGGCAATTTTTGTGTGAAAAAAATAAGGTTATATGTTTTTTTTAATTTACGATTTTCACAATAATTAAAAAATTGTAATAACTTTTTGAAATAAATTATGTTAACAATTATATAGTTGTTTTTGTACAAGTTAAAGGTTTAAAGATTACAAAAACAAACTAATATAGTAAAAATTAAGCATCTATAAATTAAAAAAAAAAATACGGCATGGGGTTTAGTAAACCCCACCTTCCTAATAATTAAAGATATTTTCACCTTACCAACGCCGGGTTAAACTAAAATTTCTGCAGCAAATCCTTTATTTACCTTTGAAGTATAAAAAATCATCCTTAACAAGAAGAAAAACATGTTCGTGTAAGAAAAAAACAAAGATAACTCTAAATACACAAAAACAATTTAAACTTACACCTTTTAACACTAAGCATCATCCGAAGATACTTCATCTAAATTTGGCAAATTATACCAAACATTCTTCTCAGTAGGCAGTTTCTCATAAAAACTATGAAACACTTCATCGATGTAAGGCAGTAATTCAATTAAATTCTTTTTTCTCCTCTGATATACAATTTAGATATCTGCATTTCGGTAAATCTACAGGAAGAGAAGTTTGACCTCTCCTACAAAATGACATCTTTTCAAAAGGTTCAATTTCGTTATGGCTTTTCTTGTAGAAAAATGTACTGAATGTCTTGTCATAACCTCCATCTTAAATTCTTCCATACAAATTTATTTCCACGATCATCCACTTTTCTAGCTTGCAGGCACGTTGTTAGTAACAAGGTGAAATCGATAAAATGATCCCTTTTCATCTCCTGTACCTTGAAAGGGTGTTTTTTACCACATGATCTTACCAGTCAAAAATCAGTCCCTGGGATGTTCGATAAGGCTCTCATAATGTTTCTTCTTTCTCCCAATAATCACATTCCATTCTCGTGTGTCCTGGTATTAAGAATTTGGGATCTATTATCTGAAAATTTGAATTCTGCATCAAAGTCATAAACATCGCCACTATGTGACCATTTTTGTTCTGGCCACCACAACTATCAGAATAAAGGGTTATATGTTTAATATTTGGTGGTAGAGTCAAAAGCTCTTTATACAAACAAGAACTAATCTGATTTGCGCCTCTACCAGATAGTGTTTTCTACCATATACAACATGTAGTTTTGTTGTTGACGCAATCATATATTGTTAAGTTGAAGGTCCATAGTTACCGCTTATAAAACGCCACTGATGTGGTTAGGCTTGGCGTCGGCAGGCATTGCTGCAAATCAAACGTAAATACAGCTCTGTTCTGGTCCTGCTTTCCCTTTTCCTTATCCTGTTCTTTCGCGGAATATGCTTCTTTAGCATCTAGTTGATGTTTGCTCAATTCCTTTGTCAATCTTTCTTTTTCTATAAAAGTTTTTCCATTTCTTATCATACATTGCTTTTTGTCGTATTCTTGGCAGGTATCCTTACTCCATTTTTTTCTGGATATATTCATTGTATAAAAAATAGATTCGTAAACTTTTCTCCTGACAGACTTTTGAGGTGAAATCCAAATTTTATATTCCTCATACATCCTTGTAAGAGTATAAAACGACAGCAAAAATGGTCGATCTCCTGTTCACTCGCGACAATAATGGCTCTTATATGCCGGGATTGAGAGGATGCGCTTCTTGACTAGTTCAATTCTGTCGGTTTCAATACTGTTCTTTGGTGTATGGTGACCCCTTTCATCGTCCAATGTTGTGCCTGTGATGATAGTCTTTTTATAACCGTTTCAATAAATTTATTTGATAAATCACATGTTTTTTTAAAACACCCTTTACACACTTCTATTAAATTTCCATTTAGTTTTAAATGGTACTTATAGTTACATTCTCTTGCTTTTGTAGCACCAATCTTCTGAATTTTCTTTTCTTTTTTCAAAATTGAGCCTGAAATAAATGCCACTCTCTTGTTGAACCTTCCTAATTTCCAATAGTCTTCAAATATTTTGTACCGTTGTTCATTATCAATTCTCTTTGTACATTTCTTTCTGCATTTTTCTAAAACTGTACACTTACGCCCTCGTATTAATTTTCCTTTTATAGTTGAATACTCCTTTCTCTCTTTTCTATTAATGGGTCGTTTTCTCCTTGCTTCTCTTGTATCTTCTTTTACTGTTTTCCTGTATTATAAAAAGTTGCTAACACAGCTCACAAGCACTATGCACCAAGCTATACACAAAATATCCAATACTGCTTATATTATCCTATATATCACTACAATACTAAGCATTAACAAGATCTAAGACGCCCGTGCTCTGACCGCAAACAAAACTAAAGAGAGACAACTCCAGGAAATATTAATACATCAGGAGACAACTCGCATTGACTCCGAATGCACTAAACAATTTCGAAGTGTATATGTCGAGATAACTTAAGATAGCTGCCTTTGCACATTAAAAAACACTTGTATCATTTCACACTACACCAAAAAATGCGCAAAGTTATACATATTAACTTATCTCCTTCAGCACACAAATAGCTTTTTATGCAACGACTTGTTTGTCGTAGAGTTAACTCAAAACGCACTTTTTCAGACTTGTCTCCTTTTGCACGCGCATGAGCGAATTATCCTAATAGCATAGCATTTTTTCAAAACTTACAATTCTTACTAATAAGCGTTATTAGGTGGGTTGCTCAGTATGCTTAGATATCCGACAAGTCAGACAAGTGGGAACTAAAATTTGATATGTACCTAATGGTATCCGGAGAAAGTCATGAGTAGGGATGGCCAGAACCAAATCGATTCAACGGTGAATCAATTCTTTGAGCTAATGCAACAATAGAATCGAATCGATATGTGAGTTGCGAATCGATTCTTCTGATTCAACTCGGCAATTCGAAGCTTGCGATAAAATGTAATCTTAAGTTAGAGATGTGGTTGATCTAACAGTAAGTTGCTCTTTTAGATTAAACTTAATAATCTCATATCAGATTTATTCTCGGATTCATCCCATTCTAATTAGAGTCGAATGGATCGGTTCGAATATTTTGCCAAAACGATTCTTGTATTTGGCCATTCCTACTCATGAGCGTCTTCTTGCTGTCCGGGAATCAAATTCCTACACACCAGCCTTAAGTTGTTATAGATTAAGGCGACGTTTTCATCATTCTTATTTTTGCATTTGGTTTATTACCCACTGAGCGGCCCTTATCTCAGTTATTACTTCGCGTTCCAAACGGATGGACTATAGATAAAGAATGCTCATACCTCAACTTACCTATTATTAAACTTATTGAATTTGTCACTAAAAATGTCGTTAATGTCATATGTACCAATTGATTTAAGCAAGGATTTTGATACAATTAGCTATGCTGTACTGGTCCAGCGACTTCATGATAATATGAGTGTATGTCTCCTTGATCTTCAGAACAATAATTTCAAAACCTGCAATTCTTACTGTATTACCAATAAGCGTGATTGGGTGAGTTACTCAGATTTTTGGCGAAATCGAGAGACAAGTAAGTCCCAATTACCTACTTTCACCAAAAAGCAAAGTTTTGATGATACTCGCGATTTGGGAATTATTATGGACTCGAAATTTTGATTTAGTTCGCATCATTTCTTTCAATCCTCAGTAAGCTATTTAACAACAGAAACTTGAAAACACCCAAACCACATTTTTACGGGTTTTGTCATTTACTAGCCAAGTGGCTACCCAAACTATGTGCATACATTTGACATAAGAAAATACATTAAACATTAGCTGAGTTGTATAGGATTTACTGCTCATGTCCAAATCGGTGGATTAGGAGACGTTGTCCCCATCGCTCACCAGAATTGATGCCCATCGACTTTTTTCTGTGGAGTTATTGTATACAAAGTTCCCCTTTTGTAAGTTGATATGGCTGCGTAGGTACTACTTCGATTGCAGCATTATATGTATACCAGCGATTAGTCTGTGTTGTATGTGTATGATTATGCTTTATCTCTTTCTGCGTACTACATGATTTATTAGGCTATTAATTATGTATACACCGGCGACAATAATAATTGTTTTATATTTATTTATTCGAACTGCGTTTGTATTTTATCTTTAAAACTGCTACAAATATGATTGATTTCTGCTTGGATTTACTGATTGTCTGTTAATTCTAAACAAGCCTGAAGTGGAGTCTTATTTTGTGCAGACGAACTGATCAACATTGTTTATATAGCTATTTTCTTTGAAATCTTTATTCAGTCAAAGGGCTTGTTGACATTGAAGTTGTTATGTTTCGTTTATTTTAAAAAAATAGGATACCGACGCTGACGTGACGATGCTAATTATTGAATTAATCTAGGCTTCCGTCCACAGTATTTTATCTCTACTTGCACCTCAATGCGTTTTTATAAAAATGCGAATTAATAGTAAAAAAGGTTACCTCTATTCGAAATCTTACTCTAAATAAGCAAGATGCAATATTTTCAACGAATCCTCTCCATACCATCCTGTTCTTTCCAGTAGCGGCTCGCTTAATACACCAAGTGAATCAATGATTAATGATTCACCTTAGATTTTTCCAACTTATACTATTTTTCAATTACAATCACTAAAACATACTATATTAACTTAAACCATAAACAAATCAACATACAATATTTATAAAATGTTGAGTTGTTCAATTTCTGTGGATAGAAGATAAAATCAGAATAATTATTGTGTATTGGTATATTGCTCAAAACGCGGCAACATTGTCAAAACGCGCCAAGTTTATTTCCATTTCATTTATATAAGGATGCAGTTGTTTACGGTGATTGCCATGGCAACGCACCATATTGTCTGCATATTATAGGTAAGCGCTTATGAGAATGACACCACCTCGAAAGCAAGATTCATTTCCGAATTGTGATATCGGGTGTTTTTAATTGGTGTTTAACAGTGCTTGCGATATTGCATTTGCGCATAGGTGCGTCCATTACTGTTGAAATGTCTGTTTGTTGTTGGTTTTCGATTCGGTTTTCGATAATAGTGCTAAAAAAAAATTACTAGATTTTCCCGTTTATGATCCGGTGTGTATTTTTTCCTTTAAAAATCTGTTCTGTAGGTAAAATTATGTAAAGTAAAATTTGGTACTAGGTACTTTCGCTGGAATGGGGGGGGGGGGGGAGTAATTAAATTTGATTCACTAGTTCTTATTGTCACGAGCCGCCACTGGATCTCTCTTCAACAAGTCAACTCAGCTCTCACTAATTTAGATGACGTAAAACTAACTGAATGTTTCTCTCCCAACAACTGTGACACATTAGACTTTAAAAAAATCTCAAAACTAAATCTCCTCTAAATATTTCTTCATTTGGAGCTTCCTTTTCTACCTAGCAATTTTGACGTCAATATCTCAAACCATTCAAAATTTATTCTAGAAACACTCATTTTGACATATTTTAGAGAAATAAAGAGATGCAAAGATCTAGATGTTTTTCCTGTTTTTTAAACTTAAATTTATCGCACGGACTCAGACGAAATAGAGGCAAATTTTTGAAAATGTTCAAGAAAAATGAGCGTGACGTCAAACTCATGAAATGAGCAATTTTAATTTAAGAGCCTATACTCAAGATTAGAAAAACAAATTATGTTATAAACGGCTTAGGAAAAAGCAAAACATAGCACATATAATAAAATATAGTAATAATAAAATTATCTGTTCAACTCAGCAGCAAAGTAGATTAACTGCCTAGCTACGCTCTGCTATGATCTATCAGTCTCGTCAATCAATTTGCTACTTTGCTGCCTAGTTAAACAAATAACTATTAATCTCTAGATTTCTGATTATGTACACAATCTGAAATAACACAACATTGCTTTGTAGTCTTTCAGACTGGTATGGTGGGATATCCGGAGTCCCTCACTGATCCAAGTTATCATGCGCAGCTTTTGGTCTTGACCTATCCGATAATTGGAAATTATGGCGTCCCAGAAGAAAAAGTGGACGAGAATGGATTACCATAGTAAGTGTGCTAAAATATTGAATTAATTTAAATTTTTCGCTCCACTGACACTCGTCAGCTGCTAAATACTTATGTTCCACATCATTTATTTCTACCTTTTTCTTGATACCTCTACTTCTTATTTGATGACTTGTTTGGATCCAGAACAGATGGCATCACCATTTATTGTCCAAAGGAATATTTAAAATAATTATCTGAACTGAAGCAAAACATAATTGATAATTTGCATAAAGCGAAATAAATTGCCGGTAATATAAATATTATTATTATTATAGTTTTTTCGAGTCCCACCGAATCTGGGCTGCCGGTCTTATTGTGGGCGAACACTGTGATAAACCGAGTCATTGGCGTTACGTGAAAACCCTATCAAAATGGATGCAGGAACAGAATGTTCCAGGAATACAGGTATTTATTACATCTCTTATCTATTTTAATTGTATTTTTTTGTTCATTTAATTATTTAAGGCGGTGGTTTCACGAGAATTTGTATAAGCTAATGAACTGGATGACGCAAACACATAAAAAGTTGTAAAAATAATTTGTCTGATTGTCATATCAAATTCCCAAAATATCTTTCCTGAAATTCTATTATGACGTTTCAAAATCACTTATGCAAGCACATACACGCATTATTCTACTTCTTAGTTCAACTAGCGAATCGAGCGATTCTGATCGTGTTAAAGACTGCAATGCAATTTTAAATATTCACAAAAGAAGAGTCGATGAGTGCCAATTCTGGTGAACCAGACGGCCATTGGCTTGAACCACGTCTTAAAATCCACCAGATTTACAATTTCGTTTACCAGAATTGGCGCGATGTTCGTTTAATATATTCATTAGTTTCAAATTCAACTCTAATAGTGACTGAACCAGTTTGGAGCGATTCTATTTGGTTGGATCAGTCAATGTGTGTAGTAGGAGATGTATTTTTAAAATATTGAGGTGTACAAAGTGGTCCGCTGGGTATTTCATAATAGGAGTTTCTAAAATTTGCACAAACATTTCATAAAGCGCGCACAACCTGTTTTCTTTAAAATTTAGATATAGATTTGAATATAAAAATAACCAGCCAGCATTATAAAATTTACTCAAAGTTTCTGAACATGCCCCTTCTTCTTCTTCGTCAGCCATTGTCGGATAATGGCCTCTTCCAGGTTTTTCCATGTCCCGTGTTCTCTCGCTAATCTCATACATTGTTCCCTGACATTGTCTATCCATCTCTTTTTCGGACGTCCCACATTTCTTGTTGTTCTTCTTGGTCGCCAGAGTGCCGTTCTTTGGGTCCATCTATCGGGGTCCTGTCTCGTCACATATCCGATCCATTGCTTGCTTGCTACCCGTTTCACAACATCCGTCACTTTGGTTCTATCACGTATCTGTTCATTTCGTATTTTGTCTCTTAAGGTGACTCCCAGCATTATTCTTTCCATGGCTCTCTGTGCCACTCTCAGTTGCTCAGCTGCTCTTCGGGATATTGCCATAGTGTCCAAGACGTAGGTGAGAACCGGCAGAATACAGCTGTCGTAGGCTTTCTTCTTTAGTTTTATGGGTACATTTTTATCTTTAAAAATAAAGTTCATGTTTCCGAATGCCACCCATGCCAAATGGATCCTGCGTTTGATTTCAGCAGTTTGGTTTTCTTTGCCCAGCTTGATTTTATGTCCTAAGTATATATATTTTTCTCTACATTCTCTGCGGTAACGTTGTCTATGGTGATGTTACATTCATTTTGCTTATTATTTTGGTCTTGTTTAAATTAATTTTTAGGTCTATTTCCTTGGATTGCTCGTTTAACTCAGGTCTTGAGTGTTGGTGTTCATCAAGACTATATCATCTGCAAATCTGAGGTGATTAAGGTATACTCCATCGATTTTTAGGTCCTTGTTTTCCCATTCAAGCTTCTTAAAAACATTCTCCAGTGCTAGGGTAAATAGCTTGGGAGAGATGGTATCCCCCTGTCGTACTCCTTTGCCAAGTGATATTTTGTCTGTTTTAAGATCGTCTACTTTTACGTGAAAGGTTGCCTTCTATATTCTTAATAAGGGTAGAGTATGTCGAATCGATTCTCGCGCCCTCCATTGCTGTTAGAAAAGACCAGGTTTCAACGCTGTCAAAGGCATTCTGGTAGTCCATAAACGCCAGATGTAGGGGTATGTTGTGTTCTATTGTTTTCTCGATGACTGCTTTAATTGTTTGCAGATGGTCTGTAGTTCTACCGGTTGGTAGGAGTCTAGTTTCGTCGTCAGTCAGTTGTTGATAATTCTAGTGAAAAGTTTATATAGGTGTGATAGCACGCTTATTGGCCTACAGTTTTCTATATTTGAACGATCCCCTTTTTCGTAGATTAGCACGACCTCGGCATTTTTCCATGGTTCAGGGATTTTTCTCTCTATCAGACATTTGTTTAACAGTATTCCTATTGTCTCTATTAGTGTTTTTTTCACTCATCTTTAGCATTTCCGGTGTTATTCGATCTTCTCCCGGACTCTTGCCATTTTTCATCTGTTGGAGTGCGTATTTAATTTCTGGTGGTAATATTTCCGGCACATCTTCTGAGCCTACATTTGTAATGTGTTTAGGTTTGGGTTTGGTATAGTTGTTTAGTAGAGCTGTTCGTAGAATATTTGTATTTCCCTTCTAATTTCTTAATTTCTTGTTTGTCTGTGATTAGGATTCCTTGATTGTTTCTTATGTTTACAATTTTCTGTTAGCCCCTCTCTTGGTTCGATCTTAGAACCCTCATGTCTTTATTTTTCTCTATAGTTTCCAGGATTTTGTTTGTTTTGTTTTCTATTAGGTCTTATTTCTTTTTTCATTGTCTTATTTAGGGTATTATATTCTGGGGAATATGTCACTCTTTCTTCTTTTTTTTTGCTTAGTTCTATTGTCTCGGATTTTAATTTAGTACCTGATCTCTGTCTTAACTTACTGCATATTTTCTTTGTGGCTGTAGTTATGCCATGCGATATTTTATTGAGGATTTCATCTATGTCCTTATCCTGAAGTGCTGGTGGCTTTAGCGTCTTCTCCAGTTATTTTTGATAGGTTTCCTGATTGAGTTGCAGGACATTTCTCCAGACATACATTATGTCAAGTGACTAGTCTTCTCCTTTCTATGTTGGTGTTGATTTGTATGTTGTACCTTGTATTGATCCTTCTTATATTCCTGAAAAGCAATAATGGCATGTCGAGGGGTTTCAAGTTTCGTCGAAGGTCATGTATGACGTGTTGTTTCAGGTAAAGATGATTATTCAACAATTTCCCTGCTTCTAAATCCAATTAACAAGTCTTTAATGGACTCAAGTACTTTAGTTAAAGCAAGTTATTGAGGAGTATTAACTGTAACTCTATTTTGCAATATAATTTTTCAAATGTAACTTCTGGAATGTCCTCTTTAGTTATCGTGTCATACACCAACTAAATCATTGCCAGCTCTTATTAAGACCAGTTCTTGTTATAGCCGAAAAAATTCCAGAAGTGCTTTTAAGGGTATAGACATTGAATTTTCCGTTATTATCAACTGTCCCCAATCTATTGGGGACTATCCAGAACTTTGTAAACTTAAGCTCGCGTTTGTATTAAATGAAAGGTAACCTTTTAGAGTTGAAACTGATCCAACGTTTCTTACAGGATCTATAGTAACTGCATTTAGTCCATATCGAATTTCTGTAAATAGAAGTTATTGATAAAGCTCAATCTCTTTGGGTATTTCGCCTCATCATTCGGTAAAAGAAAAAGTGTATGCATCAAGTTCTTAAATTGAATTTCTTTCTTCATGATTGTAATCAAATATTGAAGAAATGAATCCTGGTTGGAACATTTAAAATTGCATTACAGTTTTTTACACAGTCAGAATCATTGCATGAGCTAAGTAGTTAACACATGTCTTCCAAGTAAAACCTTGTGGAACAACTTCCATAAGACGATCAAAAGTGGCGGGGGCATTACATAGTCCGAAGGGGGACTTTATACTGATATAAACCACTTCCGGTGGAGGAGGCGGTCTTTTCCTTATCCTATTCGTTAATGCTTACTTGTCAGTAGCTGCTCTTTATATCGAGTGTTGATAACCAATGAGAACCTGCTAGTGTGGTCAACGTGTTGTCAATTCTGCGAAGTGGATAGCTGCCCTTCTTGGTTACGTCATTAAGCCTTCTAGAGTCCACGCAGAATTTACTAGTCCCATTCTTCTTGGTGACTAAGATAACAGGAGATGGCGATGGGCTTGATCTATGGTAACTCCATTTAGTTCATAGCGAATTTCTCTAAATAAAAAGCAATGCCATTATTGATAAATCAAAATATCTGTTTGTATTTTCCCTCATTATTTAATAAGTTCATTCGGTATAAAGAAAACTATGTGAAGGAAAAGTGTATGTATCAAGTTCTTGAATTAGAATTCATATTTCATCATTATAATCAAAATTTGAGGAAATGAATCCATGTTGGAATGTTTAAAATTGCATTGCAGTTCTTACACAGTCCGTATCGCTGTATTCCAAGTAAGATCTCGTAGAACAACTTTCAAAAGACACTGAAAAGTGGCTGATTTTGCATAGTTTGAAGTGGGACTTTAAACTGATATAAACCACTTCCGGTAGAGAAGACTGTTTTTTCCTTTTGCTGTTCGCCAATGCTTACTTACCAGTAGCCGCTCTTCAAATCGTATGCTGAAAGCCAATAGTGTGGTCAACGTGTCGCCAATTCCGGAAAATAGATAGCTGTCCTTCTTAGTTACGTCATTGAGCCTTCTATAGTCCACGCAGAATCTGGTAGTCCCATCCTTCTTAGTGACTAAGACAACAGGAGATGACCATGGGCTTGATGACTCTTCACTAATTCCATCGCCAAGCATTTTGTCCACTAATGTGGTAACCTTGTGCTGCTTTGTCACTGGTAACTTCTGAGGATGCAGCCGTATGAGGTGAGAACTTCCAGTGTCGATTTATTTGACATTTTAGGAAGGATATATTGAAAGTGAACTATTTTTCTATCTTTGTATCATCCACCCGGTCTATTAAGCTTATTAGCTTATAAAAATTTAGTAGTTATCACTATTCTCCTCAAAAGTTCGTGACTCTCCAATAGTCTAAACGATATATTTTAACTTTATTTCCCCTTAGATCCCTATATGGCCTCAGGTTTTTTCTAGAATTTCCAAAATGTATCAAAATGTTGTTATCTCAGCCGCTATGGCAATTCTTTGTAAGCTGAGAACTGTAAAAATATATTTTTTTAGGGCATCGACACAAGAGATTTAACGAAAATTATAAGGGAGTTTGGAACGATGCTCGGAAGAGTAGTTTATACTTTACCTATAGATACAAATACATTGGCGATTTCTGATCCCAATTTGAGAAATTTGGTCGCAGAAGTCTCGATAAAGGTAAGCAAATGTTGACTACTAAAAATCAATTAGTATAACTCAATTTTACTCTTATATTTCATAACCAAAACAAGTGGCCTATTAGAAGTATCTCGAGAGCGAAAAACGATAGCTATTTGAAATTTGGGCTGCGACCATAAGATACCAAGATCTCCATTTTGCCAATACTTATTTTCATCATTAGCTTTGAGAATATTAGATTTAATCGCTGACGGCCTTCTTTTAAAAATGGAAGTTGTTATCAACTTGATGGTGTCCAAAATGTGGGCATTCGTTACCGATCGTAGGGCTTTAAAATGATACCCCGATTACTCTTTCAGAATAAACAACTACACTAGTCTAGTCTAGAAAGTTGCGAGAGGAAGGTACAGGAATAGCTCTAAATACTTATTAGAATACGAATGAACTTACAAAAATTCTAGATGAACTAGCCTTTGTTGATACATATATATCTTCCATCCACCAAGTTATCCAGAACGAGCAATTCCTTATTATCATGCATTAGAAAATTTTGGCCTCCCTTTTCTTCATCAGATCAACGACCTATTAAAAAAAATCTCAAATTAACTCCAAGTGAAGGGAAGTGAGTTCGGCCTAGCCGCTCGGCAACTTCTTTAATTATTTTAGTTGATTTTACCACTTTGCCATCTTCAAACTTCTGATGCTACGCCTAATTTGGAAAGGCAGGTGAACGTGTTTTATCATCATTTTTTGGAACAACAAAGTCACTTGGCTTGGATTGCTTATAATCGGTCATGCGATAATTATCACTTCTTCAGTTTTCTCTTGCTTCTCCTTTGCAATCTTTCGTTTGGCATTTCCGCTTTTAAATCCTCTTTCTTTTGATGTTGATCAGTTTTTATTAGTAATTTATGATTTATGTCGAACCTATCTTGACAGCTTAGACCATTATGGGCACTATGCAGAGAATTACTAGTGCGCCTTCCCTATATGCCACAGGAATTCGTTCCAGAGTTGTCTCCCATTTCTCCGTGTTTTCTGTCGCCTTCGCCAAACTTCTGACTGGCAGACAGTGGGAAATATTCTTGTTAGGCTGGTCAAACACCAAAACACCACATTGCAAATTATGATGAATGATGGTTACGGTCACCAAACGTTTATACTATTTATTTACTAAAACAAAAAACCTGATTTTAAAAATTGTGTTGTAGATTCGATCTTGGCCGATTTTCTAAGCAAACAGAGACTGCACATGGGCAGTATAAATTACCATAGGGGCTAGTAGTGAATTTGAAACTAAAACAAAAACCTTTAGCATTATATGAATATTTTAATATGTTATTTAACATGAAAGCCACTTAGAGCTCGTAAATAAACAAATAATCATTTAAAGTATTTAATTCTGTCAGTACTAGAATATAGACAATTTCTGTCAGTGATAGGTATCGACTTCACACGATATCAGAATAACAAGACTAAATAACTGGATAAACAATTATAATCCTAACAAAGTATACGGTTATAAATACAAACTGATACAGTTAAATGTTTGTTAAAGTTCCTACGGAACCACTCAGTGTGAGCTTGATTAACTGAGATAACGCTGAGATGAGATACAGTAATATACAAGTAATAATAAAAGGATAAATATTACCTTAATGTCCACAATAAGCTACCTACTATATACAATAATATTCACCAATTGACGAGCAACGTTCAATCTTTGAGCAGTTTATCTTCCAACACAGGGGAAAGTCACTTAATAACACTTACTAAGTCTCTCCTTAGCTTCTACATACAATGTACTTCAACTTCTTGCAAATAAGAATGACTCAAGCTGGTGTGAATTGAAAATATGCAATAATATGTATAAATAACTTCTTGTTAGCAACGAAATGGCATTGAGAGTTTATTTTACCTTGCAGAGTAATTTGCACTGGAAAACCTCACACTGTATGAGTGTGTAAGAGAAAACTTCAATTTAACAAGACAGGCATGACAGGGATGCTTTTGTAGAAATGCGGATTTAATACACGCAACAAAATGGACTATAAAACACGCTATGCTGGTCGCATAGGTAGGCTACGCTCCGAGAGAAATGGAAAGAGAACTTATGGGAAACTTTATATTATAATAAAGCAGAGAGAATATTGGCCGAGTGCCAAAAACGCCGTTTACCTTTCGACTTTTGAGACAGCGTGACTGTAAGCAAGTGAGTTTACTTACATGGCAGAGTGCCTCAGGGAACGCTTACTATAGCGTCTACTTGTGAGAGATCCAGGGAACAACTTCCATGGCCAAGTGCCACGGGGAGCGCGGACTATTGCGACTTAGTTGGGAGAGAGCCAGAGAACAAGTCTGGAAGAAGGTGAGAACGTGTTCTTTCTCCTTTGGCGCGTGAACTTACACCCACTACTGACATATCACTTCCGTAAGGGGCAAATAACTTAAATATAGAGAAGTTGTACAAAAACATCACCGGTCTAAATTAAAATTATACATACAAACCTGGTCGAAATCTACTGACTAGTTTTTATAAAATTCGATTAGTATAGATCGGAATCTTAGGGACCCCTAAAATTATAAATAGGAATTTTAGGTTGGGTTAGTTGGCTATCCTGTAGGAAGCACTGTAATTGGTCGGATGCGTTTCTGCTTGTAATTGACCTTAGCTTGTGTTTCGAATACGTGGATTGTGGATTGTATTGTTCGATCGAAGCCGTTCTGCTTTTAACTATCTAGCTAAACTGATTATAAAATCCTTTACACAAATAGTGCACTATATAAAAATCGGCCTTTCCCATTGGTCGATGCGCATGGCCCTCCGCTCGCTTCGCTCGCTACGGGGGCTCAAGAAAAGGAAACTAACCAGGTGCTAACCCAATCTAACCCAAGACATACCCAAAATCAAGAAAAAAAGCTGTTTAGAAACATAATCTTAAAAAAAAGCAACGGGGTTCGAACCCGCGTTTTCCAGGTGAGACTCAACGATCTAAACCTCTACACGATAAGAGCCCTTGATAGAAATCGATTGCATCACGCAGACATATCGTAATACGAGAAGGATCGACCAATAGGAGAGGTCGATTTTTACATAGTGCACTATTTGTGTAAAGGATCTTTAAATACAACTGATGCAGTGGATAAATGTTGTGACAAGAGATAGCGTTAAGGGTGTCGCCGAGAGTTATTAAGCGGCATTCTTGGAATGAGATACACAGTGGCGTGGAATATTAATGTAATACGAATTAAATCACTAGATTTGAAAACCAATTGAACAATGGTTTTTGAACAAATTGAGAGAGTCAATTTTTACCTGGACAGAGGCACAGTGGTGTGGAACCCTTTGGTGCGAACTCCCTTTATGGTGCAAGCCCATCCTATGTAGCCTTGTTTTCTGTATTTGGGAGTACACAAATTATTCTAATTGGAATTAGTAAAATAATAGGAAATTAATAATGCCAATGAAGCAACTCTGGGCATAACATTTTATTAATGATAGTGTCATTAGAGACATAATAAACTTTGAGACACAAATTTTAGGGCATCCTGTCCAGAATGTGTATTGTTTTATATTCGTACATCAGATAGTTGTCCAGGTACCAAAGAATTATACAAGAACTGAACAGCAGAAGTAGAGCAAGAAAATAATAAAAACAAACGATGAACTGTCTGAAAAAGAGCAAACCAATAAGGGCATAAGACAGGGGGACAGCCTTAGTCCTGCCCTGTTCAACATTATCATGGACCAAATTATCGAAAATATTAAAAAAGTGAATGCTGGATATAGGATGAGTAATCGCGCCATTGAAGTATTATGTTATGCAGACGATGCAATCCTCATAGCAGAGAATGAAGATGACCTACAACGTCTTCTACACAAGATGAAAGTAACGGCACAAAAAATGTGAACATCGCAACAGAAAAACACAATCAATGGTTATCTCTAAAGAACCCATAAGGTGCAAACTGGCAGTCGACAACATGATAATTCAACAGGTGAGAAGATTCAACTACCTGATGGGAGTGGAGATAAAGCGAGAGAAACCTTATTGAAGGAGCACGAACAGAAGCCATAAAGGCAACAAGAATCAGCGGATACCTGAGAGATATAATATGGCGAAATAAAATGATGAATACAAAGAGCAAGCTGAGGATCTAGAGCTGAAACATCAACAACGAAAGGAATAATGAGAACGACCGAAATGAATATACTAAGAACCATCAAGGGTGTTACCCTCAGGGATAGAATAAGAAGCCAGGATATCAGAGAAGAACTAGAAATACAGGATGTGGTAAGATGAGTTAGAACACGCAAGAGGTGCTGGAAATACCACGTGGAAAGAAGGCCAGTTGAATGATAAGCAAAGTGGAAATACCAAGTGGAAAGATTGCCAGATGAATGAAGTGGGCCAAGTCGCAAAAACCAAACTCGCGAAGACAGGTAGGAAGACCATCCAAGATATAGTACGAAAGCTGGAATTCGCCGTCACAGGAAGAGCTCCGAAGGAGGCTAAACACAAGGGTCTAAACAGGACTATGTCATATTATAAGAAGAAGATGAAGAAAGTTGTCTGTTAATTGTTTGCAGAACTTCTCATCGTTTTCTAAGAATTTGCTCGTTGACAAATTAGTGATTTTCTCCAAATCGAAAAAGAAAAAATGGGAGAAAATTAAAGATGCAAATAAGTTCTACCCTGTCCAAACAACGTCTTATGGATAATAATATTCTAGTTTGGATTAGTTTGGGTTACTTAGAATACTTTTTTATCAGGACAATATTATACGCCAATAATCGAATATTTTTGAGGATCTAACAGTTTCACTGAAGAAATTCAGGCCACTGAATACATCAACAAAGCGCATCCACCTTTTTCTCCAGAACGGGCTTGGAGTGGAAAGCTTTACGTTAATTTTTGCCAGTATATTTTTCACTCAAGACCATATTTCCCGATAATGTTCGAAATTTTTTACTTATATCAGAAGAAGCAAGTTTCTGGTCGATAAATTGATAATAATTCCAAAAAGAAAAATTAAATTGATAGGGAAATCAATCAAGGCGCACATAAATACGACCTTGCAAGAATGTCTTCAACGATAATATTGTTGTGTTAACTAACTAAAGACATAGCAAAAATAATATTCATATGGGTATATTGAAGTAAAAGAGTTTGTCCGAAATGGAATTATTGTATTCGATAGTCATTTAGATTATTAATATCATTTACGACTGAGTTGCTTTCTCATATTTTACATTACCATGAACTTTATGGTACGGTACTTATATCTAAAATTACAGTTATTTGAAGGATCAAACACAGTAATTTCTCCTGTCGATTTATTGCCTCAAAAAAAGCATGCATGGCATGTCTATATTGAAACACTGATTCTATATAATATATATTTTTTAGAAACCAGTAACGTACAATCCGTCGGGTTCGCCACGAATATGCGCAGTCGATTGCGGACTCAAATTTAACCAAATCAGGTGCTTCCTTAGTCGAGGAGCTAGAGTGGATCTGGTGCCCTGGAATCACAAGTTAAACGTCGAAGAATATGATGGGCTATTCCTTAGCAACGGACCTGGAAATCCGCAAATGTGCCACCAAATCATCGATAATATCAAAAGGGTCCTAAATAGCTCCCAGAAGAAGCCAATATTTGGTATATGTTTGGGTCATCAGTTATTGTCGATGGCGATTGGCTGTAAAAGTTTTAAGATGAAGTAAGTGTAACATAATATATTACCCGATATAAATGACTAATTTCAAGTACACAAATAGCAAGGAAGGATCTAGTAGCATCCTTTTTGAGCTAATTAAATTCTCTTTACAACGGCATTTTACTTTTTAAACTTAGTCAAATAGTTTTCCAGAAAATGCTAAATAGGCATGCCAATATCCACTCTTTACCTAGATTGTGTGTGCATTTTCTTAGTAATCATGGTCCTTGTTTATTTAAACTTGTAGTTTACTTGATAGCTGAAAAAGTAACACCATCGAATTTGGATGTGCAAAAGGAACAATCCAGTTGATTAATTAGCATAAGGTGAAGCAGAAAGTCGTCGTAATTGTCGGCATTGGTCAGATCGTAACACGAGGAGGTTTCCCAAACTAGAAATCGACTTGCTAGGAAAATTAAATGTTTAGGCTCCATTTTTCCTGGCTACATTGTAGGTCTTTTTTTGTTTCCCCCCATGGGCTCCTGTGCACTTATGTTTCCAGGTTCACTTCCGCGCAAAAGTCATTGTAGTCACTCCTTGTTTCGGTTAAATTTATCGTCTCTTCCAACGATCCAGGAAAATACTCACTGTCAAGTCTGGCCCTAACCCTGCAAATCTACCTGTTGAAGATATTTTTTGATAATTTAGTGGATTCATATTTGCTGAAGGAATCTTTTCTAGAAGTATGTTTGTGATCAGCCCCAATATGTCAGGACGATATCTATCTATAATCTTCATGCTGCTACCTAAAATAATGCTGCTTTAAAACCCAGTTTGTTCTTTTGACATTCCTTTGCTCCTCTCTGTTCCCGTTTTCTTTGATTTGATTGACATACTGGAGTTCGTCGTTTTCCTGTGCTTCCTCTTCTGAAGTTGAAGCTTCCAACAAGACTGTTTCCCAGGAATGCTTCTCATATGTCAATTGTCTGATCAGATTCAGCAAACGTATCTGATCTTACACCACCCCTGTGAGTAATATGGTAATGTCTTCATTTGACGCGATCTACCTTGTTTTGTTTTTCTTCTGTTCCCATTTAATTCCCACCATTAGGAAAAAAGGCTTGTACCTTGGTAGATCGTCTGATGTACTATAGGATCGATTTACGACGTCTGGTTAAGGCTGGGATCGCATTTATTAATCTCTACGGGTCGTTTTACAGCTTAGAACTTAACCTGGCTAGGTATTTTGTGTTTCCTGATTATTTGACTTTCCAGGTTCATTTCTGCGCAAAAGTCATGGTAGTCACTTCTCGTTTCGGTTAAATTTGTTATCTCTTCTAAGGACCCAGACAAATACTCACTGTTGAGTCTCCCCCTAAGCTTGCAACTCTACCTATTGAAGATAGTTTTAGATAATTTGGTGGATTCATGTTTGTTGAATGAATCTTTTGCAGAAGTATGTTTGCGATCAGCCCCAATATGCCAGAATGATATCTATTCCTAATCTTCATCCTGTTACCTAAAATAATGCTGCTTTAAGACCCAGTTTGTAATTTCAATTTTCTGTTTTTTGGCAGGTTCTTTATAAGAAGATGCGGGACCTTTTGACATTCTGTCTGTTTGAGAGACTGCCGTTCTTTATTTTCCTGTGCTTTCTCTTCTTTAGTTGAAATTTATATCAAGACTGTGTCCGCAGGAATGCTTCTCATATGTCAATTGTCTGATCAGATTTAGCAAACGTATTTTATCTTATGCCACCCCTATGAGTAATATGGTAATGTCTTCATTTGAAGCCATCTACCTGTTCTCATTTAATCCTCACCAGTAGGAAAGAAAAGGCTAATAATCATTTGTAATGTCATTCTCACAAGCACACCTTGGTATATAGTCTGATGTACTCGAGGATCGATTTAAGATGTCTCATTAAGGCTGGGATGGCATTCACTGATCTCTACGGATCGTTTTACATCTTAGAACTAAACCTGGCTCGGTATTTTCTGTTTCTTGGTTATTTGATTTTCTAAGTTCACTTCTGCGCAAAAGTCATTGTGGTCACTTCTCGTTTCGGTTAAATTTGTATCTTTTCCAATGATCCAGTCAAATACTCACGGTTGAGTCTGCCCGTAAGCCCGCAACTCTACCTGCTAAAGTTAAAGATATTTTTTGATAATTTGTTGGATTCATATTTGCCGAAGGAATCTTTTCCAGAAGTATGCTCGTGATCAGTCCCAATATTCCAAGACGTTATCTATCTATAATCTTCATCCTATTACCTAAAATAATGCTGCTTTTAGACCCAGTTTGTACTTTTAATCTCCTGTTTTTGGAAGGTTATTTTTGAGAAGATGTGGGTCCTTTTGATATTCTTTTGCTCTCCCCCGTTCCTGTTCTCTTTGTTTAGTTTAGCAGACTTAGAGTCAGTTCTTCGTTTCCCTGAGCTTTCGCTTCTGAAGTTGTAATTTCCATCAAGATTGTTTCCGAAGGAATGCTGTATTTCATATGTCAATTATCTGATCAGATTCAGCAAACGTATCTGATCTTACGCTACCCCTGTGAGTAATATGGTAATGCCGTCATTTGACGCCATCTACCTTGTTTTGGTTTTCTTCTGTTCTCATTTATTTCCCACCAGTAGAAAAGAAAGGGCTAGTCAGCATCTGTAATGCCATTTTCACAGATGTAAGGCTTGTACCTTGGTAGATCGTCTGATGTACTAGAGGATCGATTTATGTTGTCTGATTTCACCGATCTGTACGAGTCGTTTTACATCTTGGAACTAAAGCTACTTATGGTTATTTGACTGGATGAATGTATATATACAATATACACTGAACTAACAAGGGCCAGTACTACGAGTGCTATCGATAATCCTAAGCTTGAAGATCAATTGGTCGTCCAAGAGGCGAAGCATATGATAAAAAGTTTGTGGATCAGCTCCAACATATACACCTTGGTTAGCAACGGTTTGTAATTTTTTGCTTAGAGCTAAAAACCAATTGATGTTAACTCATTTGCACATTGGGTGAAGCTAAAGGGAAAATGCGTCTCGCATATTAACGGTCTATTTGGTTGAGACACACCTGAACTAGCTCTGTTTACGTGTTAGTCGTTGCATACGTATTATTGCTAGTGGCTTTCCTTGATTGTTTTAGATTAGGAATATAATTCATGGGTCGCTTTTGGAGTAAATTAAGCAGTAAGATACCATGGACATTTAAATGATATGCTATGTCTTGACGCCCTTGCATTTCCGATTATTTAAAGGACTTATTATAAGCTTAGTTTGAGTTATTAATAGATATTTCTGATAATATTTATTCTACACAATATAAGTATAAAGACAGCAACCGAATTCTTAATCCACAGTCCACAGCAAGAGCGTAAAATCTGAACTCAAAATGTAGTCAGAACTTAAGAGAAGTCAATGTCAAGTTTAAAGAAAGGTATAAAATAGGAATTTCTTCAATCTGCCTCGATATTTTCATCCAATCGGAAGACCAGATCTTGAAGCGAAATCCGATAAAAGCCAGGAATTAAAATCTGAATTCAAACTTTTCAGCTCTCAAAGTCTGAAGTCAGTGGTTAAACTCTTAATTCAGAGCGCAAAGTCTGGATTCAGAACGTGGCTAAAAGTAAATGCAAGTTCAATTGGTGAGAGACTTCTCTGCTCCCAAAGTCTTCAATCAATGTTCCCTTGTTGTATCTCAACCACTATTTCATAATTCATTTTACCAATGACATAATTAATTATTTAACTAGTGTATTAATTGGAGGAAAATTTTAAATATAATAACCGGTTTTTTTTTTCATGTAGATATGGAAACCGCGGTCATAACCAACCCTGTCTGCACAATGGTACTAGTCGCTGCTACATGACATCGCAAAATCACGGTTTCGCCATAGATCCCGAAAGCCTCCCCAAAGATTGGGAATCTCTTTTCACGAACGCCAATGACAAAACGAACGAAGGGATCGTTCATAAGAACCTACCTTACTTCAGCGTCCAATTTCACCCCGAGCACATGGCAGGTCCCCAAGATTTAGAATGCCTATTCGATGTATTTTTGGATGCGGTGAAAGACGGGGCAAAAGCTACAAGATCTATCAAACAACAGCTGACACATAAACTAATGTATGTTAGTGATGTGCCTCTCTTAAAAGAGCTACCCAAGAAAGTTTTGATAATCGGATCGGGAGGTCTTTCAATCGGACAAGCTGGTGAATTTGATTACTCTGGATCCCAGGCTATCAAAGCTTTAAAGGAAGAAAACATTCAAACTCTCCTGATCAATCCGAACATTGCCACAGTTCAAACGTCAAAAGGTCTAGCTGATAAGGTCTACTTCTTGCCTTTAGTTCCTGAATACGTAGAACAGGTTATACGATCTGAACGGCCAGACGGCGTGCTTCTAACTTTCGGTGGTCAGACTGGTTTGAATTGTGGAGTAGAACTTCAAGAAATAGGCGTATTCGATAAATACAATTGTAAAATTCTTGGGACGCCTATTCAAGCTATTATTGAAACCGAAGATAGGAAGTTATTTAGCGAAAGGATTGCGGAAATCGGGGAAAAAGTTGCTCCCAGTATGGCAGTGTACTCCGTTGAAGAAGCTTTGGTTGCTGCGGAACAACTAGGCTACCCAGTTATGGCCCGAGCTGCTTTTTCGCTTGGAGGATTAGGTTCAGGTGAGTAACTTACATTTCAGATTCATATGCGTTATTTCCAAGTGGACCGGAAATATTTTACTTTACCTTTAACACCTTCATTAAAGCCCTTAAAAAGATCACTTTATTAGGGGTCATATAAATCCGATGCGAAGCAAAAGCTTGAAGTAAAAAAGTCCAAGTTATTCGCGCAAACAGGATTCCAGAGCATGGCCAAATATTGTGGGTTCTTGGAAGATGAGGATTCCTGCAAAATGCGCCATTAATATCGAAATGGAAGAATTTTAGTTGCGGAATCATTTGGGCCTCTTGGTGGAAACAAAGGACATTCATCCTCTGGAGAAACATATGTTCATCGGCATATAAATACATCAATATTTTTTCTTGAGACCAGTTATCAGTAGCACGCAGATATTTTAGAAATTCATTTCGCCTTGTTTCAAACCAGCTATACTTTCATAGGATCATGTCTAGTTATTTTCCTTTAATGATTTATTCTAATGAAACAATGACCATCTACAAAACTCAAACTCAAAGGCTCTGATAATAAATTATTTTTCTTAACATTCGCCGATTGTGATCAAGCTTTGATAGAGTTGAATTGGTGGGCATGATTTAGCTTAATTAGGAAATCAAATAGATTTCTCTCAGCCTACAAGATTGGAAGGGTCTGAGCCAGAAGTCTGTTGAACATAATAAACCCATTCCATCAATATTGGTAGACTTTAGGAAAGCTCTCAATATAGTTGAATTCGATGAAATTGGCTTGATAAGAAAAAATGTCTTTCAGCCAAGTCAAGCTATAAACGTTGAAGATTTTGAAAACAAAACACTCTTTCGTTAATTATTTATGGACGTTGATAAGGCCCTCGATCACTTCTCTGACTGTTTTTATGCTGATGCACTTGTATTAATTATTATTATAAACAAATAATCCGTGATTTTTTTTCAGGTTTTGCAAACACAATCGAAGAACTGAAAGCCCTTGCTACCCAAGCCCTAGCTCACTCGAGCCAGCTCATTATCGATAAATCTTTACGAGGCTGGAAAGAGGTAGAATATGAGGTTGTTCGAGATGCCTACGACAACTGCATCACCGTATGCAATATGGAGAACGTGGATCCTCTGGGAATCCACACTGGAGAATCCATTGTTGTCGCGCCAAGCCAGACATTGTCGAATAAGGAATACAACATGCTGCGATCGACTGCTATAAAGGTCATCAGACACTTTGGTGTGGTAGGAGAGTGCAATATCCAATATGCCCTAAATCCTGATTCTGAAGAATATTATATTATCGAAGTAAATGCAAGGCTATCGAGAAGTTCTGCTCTAGCTAGTAAGGCAACAGGTTATCCATTAGCCTACGTAGCGGCAAAACTAGCTTTGAACGTGCCCCTTCCACAGATCAAGAACTCAGTTACGGGAGTTACCACAGCTTGCTTCGAACCTAGTTTGGATTATTGCGTGGTGAAAATACCTCGTTGGGACCTGCACAAGTTCTCTAGAGTTAGCACTAAAATTGGGAGTTCTATGAAAAGTGTCGGTGAAGTTATGGCCATTGGAAGGAAATTTGAGGAAGCTTTCCAGAAGGCGCTGAGAATGGTCGACGAGAACTTTCCTGGGTTTGATCCGTATATTAAGCAGGTTAGTTAAAATTAAATCGCTCCGAACCTAAAGTTTAATTTTCCAAACCTAAGGAGTAAGATGGTTTATGTTAAATGCTGCATTTTTTATAGGTTAATGATGCTGAACTGATGGAACCAACTGACAAGAGAATGTTCGTGATCGCCGCTGCCTTAAAAATCGGATATACCGTCGAAAAACTCTACGATTTGACCAAAATCGACCGATGGTTCCTGCAAAAAATGAAGCACATAATTAGCTATTACTCGCTAATGGAAACAATCGACCAAACTCTTCTAAACAGCGATACTTTACAAGAAGCCAAACAGCTCGGATTTTCCGACAAGCAAATCGCTGCTGCAGTCAAGAGTACCGAGCTTGCCATTAGAAAGAAACGCGAAGAATTCAACATAAAGCCCTGCGTTAAACAAATCGACACTGTTGCAGCAGAATGGCCTGCTACAACTAATTATTTATACTTTACATATAATGCTCAGCACCATGATTTAGAATTTAACGAGCAACATATTATGGTAATCGGATCAGGCGTTTATAGAATTGGAAGTTCCGTGGAGTTTGACTCATGCGCTGTTGGATGTCTTAGGGAGTTGAGGCGATTGGGTAAGAAAACCATAATGGTAAACTATAATCCCGAAACTGTCAGTACCGATTACGACATGTCTGACCGTTTGTATTTCGAAGAGATTACTTTCGAAGTAGTCATGGATATTTACAGCATAGAAGATCCTGAAGGAATTATTTTATCGATGGGAGGACAGCTTCCCAATAACATTGCCATGGACCTCCACCGCCAGCAAGCTAGAATACTGGGCACATCTCCTGATAGTATCGATGGGGCAGAGAATCGCTTCAAATTTTCTAGAATGCTGGATCGAATAGGGATAATGCAACCCCGCTGGAAGGAACTTACCAACTTAGAGTCCGCCGTTGAGTTTTGCGAGCAAGTCGGCTATCCTTGCCTCGTCAGACCATCGTACGTTCTTAGTGGTGCAGCAATGAATGTCGCTCATTCCAATCAGGATTTAAAAACGTATTTGAACGCTGCCAGTGATGTTAGCAAAGAGCATCCCGTTGTTATATCCAAGTTCCTTCTGGAGTCGAAGGAAATTGACGTAGACGCTGTAGCGTATGATGGAATTATATTATGCATGGCAGTCTCTGAACATGTAGAAAATGCAGGTGTGCATTCCGGGGATGCGACATTAGTTACGCCACCACAAGATATAAATGAAGAAACTCTCGCTAAAATAATGTATATCAGCAAATCAATTGCAGCGTCCCTTGAAGTGACTGGTCCATTTAATATGCAACTGATCGCTAAAGATAATGTCCTTAAAGTCATTGAATGCAATGTAAGAGTTTCACGATCATTTCCATTTGTATCGAAGACTTTAGATCACGACTTCGTGGCAATGGCAACTAAAGTGATCGTTGGAGAGTCTGTTGAGCCTGTTAACGTGCTAGGAGGCTGTGGTAAAGTAGGAGTCAAAGTACCGCAGTTTTCGTTTTCAAGATTGGCCGGAGCAGACTTTATGTTGGGAGTCGAGATGGCTTCTACGGGCGAAGTGGCCTGCTTTGGGGAAAACAGATATGAGGCATACCTAAAGGCAATGATGAGCACGGGATTTAGCATCCCTAAGAATTCCATATTGTTATCAGTCGGAAGTTTTAAGGTAAGCTTTTGAGAAGTTATTTATAGAGACTTACCATTGGTATCAAAAACATTTATTTGTCTTCGCAATTGCTCTCTTGGTTCAGCAACAAGTTGATAAAGTTTATGCGTAAATTAGCTTTACACTATAAGTATTCAAATATTAATAATCAGCGGTTTTGAAAAATAATACAAACCTTGTTTGTTTTTTAGCACAAAATGGAATTACTTCCCAGCATGAGAGCTTTGGAAACATTGGGATACAAGCTGTATGCGAGTCTCGGTACTGCTGACTTTTACACGGAGCATGGAGTAAATGTAAGTAAAATCTAATTTTAGATCACAATATATTTCAATAGCTATCATGGAAGTTGCATTGGCGGAATATAACTCGGATGAGTTGAGAATTAATTCCACCTAAGGCACTTCTTTTACAAGAGCTGGAAAGTATTTAGACGTGGATAAGATAGCTTTTTATGTAAGGAAATAGTTGCAACAGACTTTATTTTGCACACAGAATGGTTTTCTAAGCGCATTTCATACAAATTATTTCTATTTTTGAACATCTAAAAACTAGACATGTAGTTATGGTTATCTTTGTAGTTTTGTCGAAACACATTTCAATTTTGTTGTTAAAAGCAGCAACACGACTGAGAGTTAATTCCACGTTTTTTTTTTATGAGAAAATGTAACTTTTCGTGACTGGTCGGTATAAACAATTATTTCTTAAATTATTTATGACCACAAAGGTGGGGGTGGTAATTAACTATAATTAACAACTTTAGTTAATGGACTGTATTAAAATAGGGTGGTGGGGGTTTTATTCATAGAGTGTGAAGTGAAACATTTAGGTAGGTACCTATTACGTACTTTAATAATGCAAGCATTAATTTGCATCAAATGATAAATATATACAATGAATTCTAACTACTTTCAAGCATTTATCCTTTCACACATAAAACTAAATTGGTACTGTACATACATATGGTTAACTAGGATTAAATGTCTAACTAAACTTCTTGATGATTTAGATCTGAAATGAACTAGATAATTGCTTTCTTTATTGAATTTAATTAACGTTCTTTTTCAACTAACTGCCTTAGTTCACACAAAATACCTTGTACTTTACGTCTTCTTCGAATCTCTCAATTTAAGTGTACCATGGATATAGATAAGACTTCGAACAGTTGATTCGAATCTAGAGTACCGGAATGGATTTGTCTGCTACTAATTTCCATTGCCATTTTACCTTCTTCTATTTTCAAGAGGAAAGAAGCTACGAGCTGTATTGTCTCTAGAAAATGCGTTAAAACGCCTAAAGGGGTTCTTTATCCAAGCTTGGACAAAGAGAACAGAGAGCGCAGCAAATATTATCTAAATATCTGTGCAAACAATATGAGAAAACGGCCCTATCTTGGCGCCAGTAGAACTACAACTTTTTAGCTGCGTGTCGAGTGAACGATTCTATGTACCACACTAAACTCAATATTTCCTACCGGCACCGGCAGGCGGTAGACTGAAATGGAGTGGGGATTGCGCGTGAACGGCGTGGGCGCGCCCATTATTGCATTTGAGAGGGTAAAAAAATGCTCTTTCCTTATTTTACATATTGTTGTTTACACAATATTGACGGCAGCAAAGATACATTGAATTTAAACATTTAAGAAACGTTCTCCTTGACGGAGAGGGATAGCTTACTTCACAGCGATTGTTGCATATCACGGCATCTATTATACCGACAATCCAGGTTCGGACTAAGGAGTAACTGAAATGTGAAGCTTTAAATACACAAATTGTTGTTTGCCTGCCTCCGAATAAATAAATTTATTCGGAGTTTAATTATGGCTCATTCATACTACGAACATACAGGGTGTTATCACCAAACTATACGGTGAAAAACGACAAGTTAATACACTTGTTGGTGGTGTTTCCACAACAGTGACTGGTACCCTTCTAAAAATGTGAGCGTATTTACCGTTCCCTCTTTCTACATCCTTCAGAAACTTTTATTCATGAATAAATACGAATTGATACAAAGCTCATCAGGACTTTTATAACAATCAGTCTTCATTAGATGTGACAATAATTATTTGATCCCTTTTTACTAACGCTTGGCAAGGCGCCAAACTAGGTCGGGTACTGTGTTACCGCGTAAGTTTGCCAAACGTTTAAGATGTAAGCTGTATGATCTTCATCTTTCTCACAAAATAATTCTGTGGCATATGAATCATCTCTGTTTCTGTTCTCTTCAACAAAATCCTTTTCTTCGCTTGTACAGTAGATATTCAGCAAAAATCTGGTTTGCTGTACTATTTCAAGTATAAAGTTGAGGATTTCCACACCTTCCCCATTTTCTGTTGGTTTTACGTTTACTTTGGATGGCAAGTGGAAGAGGTGATAAGTCGGCTCTAGTGATTGAAGTTAATGCGCGAGGTATTGCCATAGTTGGCGAGTTAGAATTATCATTAGAACACGACGGTTTTTCAGGTGCTGTTTGGTCCTTCAGTTATAATCGGATCGTCTGTTACATAAGATATATCACTAGCCTTGCTACTGGTGCAAATAAATATTAGGGAAAATATCTGCATTGAGCTTTATCTTTCAGCAAACTGGCAACTTGGTAGTGGGTATCAATTTTTCCTGGATGATTTCTGATCCAGCTATTTAGTGCTTGATTATAATATGTTTAAAAAAAATTATCATCAAGCGGATGCACTGCATGAGTGCAACCAATAAGAGGTCATTAGATTTTGCATCCACCCTTCGTGGTGTTATGACTAGCGCGCCCATCTGGTAACAGCAATACTTTGCAGTAAACTTCTTTAGCGAGGGTAGTAAGTCCGATAAAATGAAACGGAAATCAAAGTGAAACACTTTAATGAAGCATGTTCCAGTATAGTGCTGAATTTTTCAGGATATGTAGCCGGAGTAAATGGAGGATCCTGGACGAAAACTAGACTCCGGGGTCATCGTCCCCCCCCCCCCCCCCCCCCGCGGTTACCCAAAAACTTTCAAATTTTCAAAAAAAAAGGAGAAAAAAGTGAAAAAAACTTTTCGTTGTTCGGGAAGTTAATAAAAGTATTATAAGATGAAATAAAATAATAATAATAATAATAATAATAATAATAATAATAATAAACGTTAGAGAAAGACGGATTTCGGCGAAAAAATGCGAAGGAGTTGAGCTACGAGGTCGGTGACGGCAAAAATGCAAAAAAATGCTTTATGAAATATAAAAAAGTTGAAAAAAAGCAAGAAAGAAATTAAAAAGTGGCGAAACCGAGGGCAAAAGTTGAGGAGAAAAAGCTTAAAAAAACTTCTTTAATTCTTTATATATCTTTCAGAAGTTTCACTTCAGTTGTGTGCTTATAAAGTTGAGGCACTTTCATAATTTTTTAAGTACATTATTCCTCTTTCATGCTTTTTATAGAAAATATTAATGCTGACGGTACAAAAGTACTGTTCTCTATTATTACTCGAGACAAAAGTTCAAAATATGTTCATTATTGAAAGATCTCACACGCGATGCTGATGCTGATGTTCTAAGGGAATTGAGGGACTTCTTTCCCTAAATCTGTTTAACCAAGCCTATTCCCTTGCTTTCATTGGTAAAGTTACTGAAAAATAGAAATTAGCCGCTAATAAATTTAATTGAGTAAATTAAAAAAATTAAAATAAACCAAGCTAAAAACAAAAATTACTATACATCGAGATCTACTGGTTTTGTATGAGGTTCTTCCATATACATATTTTGTTACATATCTACAGCGTTTATTTTAAGAAATAGAGTAAATATGAAACTTTTAATTGTTTTCATAAATCGCCTAGATTATTTTTTTACAATTTTCCAAAAAATGATAATACCAACTGGCTGCATGATTTTTTAATTTCTTTACCCCACAACAAAATCGAGTATGATATTCATTCCTTCAACATTTCCGTTTGTGATAAAAATGGCATCTTTAACATGTTGTAGGTGCAAATCTGTCAGTTCATTACATCTGCAGGCACCCGCAAGCCCCACTATCAATCCAACTTTTATTCTAAAATTATATATATCGTCAGCTTCCAGCAAAAACTGGGTTATGTCTTATTTTGTTAAAAAAAATATACTTTTTCTTCACTGATGTAACGAAACGTAGCATGGAATAATATATGGAAAGCTTGCTATCTTGTGAATGATGTTGGAAATATGTCAGAAGAGCCTTTTCATAAGTGCTGTTCTTGATTCCCGTCCTTTTATACCAAACTCCAAGTTTTGAATCTGCAAGCAAGACCCAGACGATCTGCAGAAATAATATCCAGTATATTGTTGAGGACTCGGAAGACTCAGGAACGATGCTATGCTGGAAGGAATCTTCCCAAGGCATTAATGCCAACTGGCTGCTTCATGCATTTTTCATGTCTTTACCCCACAAAAAATCGAGTATGATATTTGCTCCTTCAACATTTCCGTTCTGATGGTATCTTTTCTTTCATAAATGGAATAATAATATGAATACATTGTCGATCATCTTTAACATTTTGGTCTTCACTAATATGATTGAACGCAAAGCAAGGAAAGCTTGCTATGATTTAAAATATGTTCGAAATATGTGGGGAGAACCTTTTTATTACTGCTATTTGGTCGATTTTCTAAACAAACAGAAACCGCACAAGGGCAGTATAAATTACCATAGGGGCTAGTTCTAAAGTGAATTTGAAAATAAAACAAAAGCTTTTAGCGTTATATGAATATTTTAATATGTTATTTTACATATATGAACATTTAAAATATTTAATTCTGACGGTGCTAGAATATAAACAATTTCCGTCGGTGATAGGTATCGACGTCACACAATATGAGAATAACAATACTTATAAAGGCTAAAGAACTGCATAAAACAATTATAATCCTAACAAAGTGTACGATTATAAATACAACCTTGCAGCTAAACACAAGTAAATGTGTGTTAAAGTTTCTACGGAACCACTCAGTGTGATTGTGATTAACTGAGATAGTAAGTACACTAATATCCAAGTAATAATAAAATGATAAATATTACCTTAATGTCCACAAAAAGCTACTATGTACAATATATTCACCGATTGACGAGCATCGTTCAATAGTTGAGCAGTTTATCTTCAAACACAGGGAAAGTCACTTAAAACACTTACTAAATCTCTCTTTAGCTTCTACTCGTATATACAATGTTCTTCCACTTCTTGCAAATAAGAATGACACAAGTTGGAGTGAATTGAGAATATGAAGTAATATGCATAAATAATTTCTGTCGATAGCGCAATGGCGTCCAGGGTTTATTTTACCTTGCAGAGTAATTTGCACTGGAAAACATCACACTGCATGAGTGTGTAAGAGAAAATTTCAATTTAAGATGAGAGTATGACAGGGATGCTTTTGTAGAAATGCTGTTTTAATACAGGCAACAAAAGCAGATAGCTAGGGGTCTGTATGGTTGGCCTTCACTTCGGCGACCCGGGTTCAAATCCCGTCGGATTTTTTAAAGTAAACAGTTTTTCATAATTTTTAGATTTTTTTTGGATATGGCTTGGGTTAGTACTTGTTGTGTCTTTTTCTTGAGCCCCGGAGCGAGCGAAGCGAGCGGAGGTCCATATTCTTGCCAGTTGCAGGTCTTTAAATCGCATGCATTCACAAGTGCACTACGAACTGAAATACCGCCTTCCGTAAAGGGCAAATGACGTAAACATACAGAAGTTATACTAAAACTTAACAATCTGCTGACTAGTTTTTTTTTATAAAATTCGATTATTATAGATCGTAATTTTAGGGACCCTAAAATTATAAAATACCCTATCGACTGTTTCCAGCAGTCGCTGTAAGAAGCACTGATTGGCCGGATGTGTTCTGCTTGCAGCTGACCATGACTTGTGTTTCGAAATACGTGGATTGCACTGTTCGAAGCCGTTCTGCTATTAGCTATCTAGCTATACTGATGTATTTTAAGATTCTTTGCACAAGTACAGCACTATCTCTTCTATTGGTCGATCCGTATGGCCCTCCGCTCGCTTCGCTCGCTACGGGGGCTCATGACAAGGAAACTAACCAGGTGCTAACCCAAACTAACCCAAGACATACCCAAAATCAACAAAAAAATTGTTTAGAAATATAATCTTTAAAAAATAATAAAAAAAAGCAACGGTGTTTGAACCCCGGCCGTTCAGGTGAGACCCAACCATCTAAACCTCTCAACCACAAGAGCTCTTTCGGCAAATTGATTACATTACGAAGACATATTGTAATACGAGATGGATCGACCAATAGGAGAGGTCGATTTTTACATAGTGCTCTACTTTGTAAAGGATCTTAAAATGCTGATACAAATGGATAAACGTTGGGACAAGGCTAAGAATGTCGCCGAGAGTTTTTGAGGGGCATTTTTGGATTGCGATACACAGTGGTGTGGAATATTAATAGAATGCGAATCCAATACCTAGATTTGAAAACATGTTCAAATGGTTTTTGAACGGTATTCTTGATTATCTTCCCTTCAAACCAATCGTCAAGTTTTGAATAGGTTTGCTCATACATTTGTCTTGATTTTTCGGGACAAGGTTTTGCTTAATGAATTCAATATCCAAAGCGACACTCTCGGAATCAGGATCACCCATATTAATATTCTTTTTCAATAAACCTAAATGTAGGGCACAGAATTAGATAGCAATAGTGAAGTTGCCAAAGTCAAAATTTCAACAATCAACAAGCGTGGTTAGTATGCCATCGACTAATATGGGCACCTGATAATTTTAATTTATGAAAACATTGTGGTGTTTTAAGATAAATCGAATCTATGAAAATAAAATCTATTTGGGCCATCCGTCGAGTCGATAGACTAATTTTTTAATGATGCACGTTCAATATGAACTTTGTTAATGAAACTTGGCTAAATATACCAGTCGGCTCACGCCTCGTGGTTGAAAGGTTGCATTGCACACGTTTCATTATATGGCATGCGGAATTTAATATAATCATCTAAGGGGATATTGATTGAAGTAAAACACATCTTACAGAGTTTCTTTAATGTATTTAATAAATACTCGATAATCGATCACAGTTGCGCGTAGACAGCAAATACATCATCTACATATTTAAAATTACATAAGACATTGCCATAGATTAAACTAATTCGACAAAAATAAATAAATATCTCACAATTTTCACAGAAAAGTATTTACGTAGATCGAACGTACTTCAGCACTTATCGCCCCTTATCATAACTGATAAAGTCGAGCCAAAAATTATTGAAATTAAAAACAGTTTAAGAATATTAACCGAAAATCTGTCTTCGGAATTAAAGGTACTTCATAAAAATGATAACGAACAACTTTTTAATAATCCGGTTGGGGGCTAAATACTGTCTAAGTACCTATTCAGATATTCCTTTCTAAATAATTGAACTCGTATTGCTATTAATCAGTATGAAGAGCCAAGCAGTCATTTTTTTAGGTCAATGATTAGGAATTGATATTATTAGTTATTGATTTAACCATTAAAAGAGATTCTTCATTAGATCCCCCTATTTTATCTGAGACTAGGGCAATACTTACTGCGGAAAGGCCTGACGGCTTACGCGTGACGTCATCAAATCTAAGCATAAGTTAATTACGGGCGTATATTTAAATGTGCAATTAGATACTCACGAAATCTATTTCCTTGGTGTGCATTACTTCTGCGGCATTCCACCTTATTTCCTGTTATCAGTCATGATTGGTTCAATCATCGAATTAATAATTAATAGTGATTATACAATTAGTAAGTATATATTTTAAAGTATTAAAATTCTTATGTCTTTGAGGACATGAGGTGACTATCCTAATAATTATCTACTTCACGCAAATCAGTCAAAACTACGATTTTAAAGGAAATATGCTTATAGGGACACTGTTTTCCTTGCATTACTAAATACATTTAATACTTTATTACTTATCGTCCAAGTCCGCTTATTTGCCTTTACAGCTATTCAAACAAAATCTGGCTAATTTTGATTAGCACATTGAAATTCCCAACTTGGCATTTAAATAGCGATGGTCGCTTTACACTTTGATTAGTCTGAATATCAAAACAAAGAATGGTAGTTTGTGCTTAAAACCCCACGGCCGAAGTGAAACGGTCAACAAAGCGATATTAAAAACTAAAAAAAGAGTTTGTTGAAGCGACTGATCTCGATACCTGTAGCATACTAAGCGAGCGCTCTATCGTTCGAGCAACGCCGCCGATGGAAATACGTACGTCAAATCTGAACATCAGTACCTATATAAACCGGCATAATACATATTTATTGTAAATTTGGCAACTAGGCAGATAATTAGCTGAACTTAGAGAGCTTTGGGCGTTATGCTTAAACAGTTCAGTTTTATCAACCTACAATAAAGCCTGGTCAAACTTATATGGAGGATCAAGAGCTGCAGCTTTTTAGAAATACCATGATATATCCTGCCTCATGGTAATTTCCTCCTAACTCCACACGCGCCGTCACCAGCATGGAAGTCGGAAGTGAAATGTACGGAAAATCTGTGAAGACTGCTTGGATGCTAATGCTGACATCATGCAAGGCACTGAATTATGTGTGAGGTTACTGCAAGAGCGTCACCTCTTATGAAGGTTAGCTAAAATATTTTCAGTTGGTCCAGCAGTTCTAAAAACACTTCCAACTAGAAGGAATCTTTATCAAGACTAGGAAATCACATAAACTAACTAATCTGGATCGTAGAGAAAATGAACCTATTTAGATATCTTCGCTAAGGGAGAAGAAGGAGCAAAGCAGGGAAGGATGTCGCATATAATAATTATTGAAGAGAGAAAAGGAATATTTCGCGTAATACTAATTTACTTCACAACAAAGCGCTCTCGGTGATTAGGCCATCATCACTGTTGCTCGTCAGTTTACCACAGAAGGTCCACCTATAAGATTGTCGCGAATACTTTATCCGTGACGCCACGCCTTGGTCGGTGTGCAGGTTATATAGCTCAAAATATAGACCGATGTACGTCAGGTGAGAAGAGATAATAACGAAGGCACTTCCGTAAAACAGTAACAACGTCTATTGGTCAAAGATCTAATAAGTTTGCACTATACCCAATTACTAAAATATGCATGTACTTTCGGTTGAGGTATGGTTTGTTGTAGGTCTTAGTCCCTGTATTATAATACAATTCTTTAGGAGACGTGTTGTTTTAATTTTAATTTATTTAGTAATTACATGAGATAGATAATGATTTGAGGTGCTTGGTTTCTCTTAGTTTCACTCAGCACTTTAAGACACTATAACTGTTTAACTTTAAAAGTCATTTGACTTAGAATTTTGGCATAGTTATCGTAGGATCGACTTTAGTACTTTTTAGGCAGTTATCCCTAAAGTGAACTGAACTTTCCGAGTTGGATCTGAAAATTGGGATATGGTTAGAGCAACTACCACGTCCCTATGGACTGCAGTAGCTCAGCGGAATAGGTGAGAGACAAAAGCCTGCCGGACTGATGGTCCGCTTGACCATTTATATCATAAAGTATGTTAACCATTGCAACTTTAAGGTACATAATTGCCTGCGCTGTTCGCTCGCGTTGTTTATAATTTATTTTGAATGCTTGCATAATATTTTTCAAGTTCAACGTTAGGACCGGGTGATAATTGATTAGCAGTTTAAATATGTTAAAAAAGAGAGAGAAAGATAGAATAATTTTAAAACCATACCTCAACCGAAACAACGTGCGTGTTTTAGTAATCGGGTATAATGTAAACTTATAAAGTTTTTGACCAATAGACGTTGTTATTATTTTCTCATTAAATTTTTGACTAATAGACGTTATTATTATTTTACTGAAGGCCTTCCTTATTATTCCTTCTCACCTGACGTAGGTCGATCCATAATCTGAGCTATATAACCTGAACTCTAACCAAGGCGTTGCCTTACGGATAAACCATTCGCAACATACTGGTAGAGGTGCCGGGTAGATTGTCAGTTTGACTATTTATATGATAAAATCTTGGGGCCACTGCAACTTTAAGGTTAATAATTGCCTGCGCTGTTCGCTCGCGTTATTTATAACAATCACTTAGGACAGAGTGATAATTAATTAATAGTTTAAATGTTTCTAGTAGTTTACACTCTTGTCTCTGGTGAGCAATGGTTATCATTTATTTTAAACCAACATGCCTCTTGACATCATCTGACCATCTAATTAGTGTTCTAATTCTTCCTGCCCGACTTTGTCGATTAACTATATGTTTGTTTTCTCTTTAATCTGTTTGTCTGATAATGTGATCAGCTAATTTTCATTGAGAAACTGATGTTTTTACGTTTTCCCTGGAAAGTTAATTTTCACGACATTTTCGAAAGAGAGCAGCAGTTTGAAAGTTAATTCCCCTTCGAACTCTCATTTTTTTTTTTGAGCGACTTTTTCAGTACTAGCAGAATTCAAAGTGACCCACTCTCGTATTTGGTAATGTATACAATACATACTAGGTTTGCCGATTATTGACCCCAGAACGCTGTTAAAATTGTTACCCATTTTTTTATTTTCCAGCAAAAAATCGCCATCATAGGTCAATTTTTAGGTATAGGAACCTGGTAAAATAGTAAATGTCTTCTTTTTGTACAAAATATCTCAAGTTCAACGTTTTCCCCTTTGAACCAAAATATGTTAAACTCCTACCAAGTCCTAGTTTAATATGTTGGCAACAGTTTGTTGGTATTTGCTCTTACTAGTTTATATTAAAACAGTATTAAGTGGGATTATAAAAGATAAAATAAAAGTAAATAAAATTCCATAACTTGCCTAATTACAGGAAATAATCGCAATTTCTAATTGCCAATTAAGTACTCACAATTCACAGCAGATAGCAACATAGTTCTCGTGAAAATTAAGTGTACTACTTCATTTCTAATATTAGCCTTCAAAATGAAGCGTATTCGTCAATTCAACATCTTAAACCTTTTATTATGTTGTGGCCAAGATCTTTACTTGAGTACTTGTATATCGGATCCATTGTGAGATGAAGGAGAAGTTGTTGACGACTTGATCGTATGACACTCGGGATATGATAACTCATGCGAGATATCCCCCTTTGGGCAGAAGTTTTTCATGATACGGGGCTGATACATGTGACATTAAATTAGTCTTCTTTTCTATACGTGCATTAAAATATAATTATCGCTAAGATAAGATAAGGCTGTATATCGAAAGGTAAGAGACCATGGTTACCCAGATAAACCTTACAAAGACAGGTGTGCCTGGCAATTAGCGCCGCCTTCGGCACTACATTGGGTGTCTTCTAAATCTGCCACCTTTTCAAATAATACTGAAGAGGGAGGCCAGATGGGCTACGTATAGATTGACATAGGTGGTGACCAACAATTCGCAGGCGATCATCATGGTGCCCAATAAGCTGAAGAACGCGAATGAGCGGGAGAATGTGTTGGGTCTATCATCAGATGTAATGTCTACCAAAACTAACTATTGCCATGCCTATCACATCCTCATACTAGAGAGGAACGAATGGACAAAAGACTCGGAATATCTGAGAACAACAGTTGGTACGCTGATGGCTCCAAGACCAATGATGGTACAGGAGCTGCTGCATGGAATAAAGATGGAGCCTAAGTGTTCCCTAGGCAAACATGCAACTATTTTTCAGGCTGAAGTTAAAGCGATATTGATACGACTGCACAGTGGCTCATCGATAGAATCTCGAAAGGCAAGTCAATCAAAGTATTCTCGGACAATCAAGCGGTTTTAAAAGCTCTTAAATATAGCCGTTGTTCATCTAAGGCAGTATGGAACTGCCAGGAACTACTTACCAAACTAGGTAGAGAAACTTAACTTACACTGATCTGGATAGCTGGACTGCTGAACATACAGGATATGAAGACAACGAAAGAGCTGATGCTATTGCAAAGCAGGCGGCCACAACGGCCTTCATAGGATCAGAACGAGTCCTGGGAATAGCACAACACAGCTAAAAAAGCCCTCTCCAGCTGGACACAACAGCAATCTGTCTCCTGGCCTAGCTCATTCAAAGATGGCAGTGAATCGATCATCAGGAGTGAGAACTAAACAACCTCTTCAACATGGCCGACAACAGGTACAGGCTGTAGTTGGCATGTGCATACACTGGCCATTGTCGGCTAAGAAGCCACATGAGCAAGATAGGGCTTTCCGAAGAAACGGAATGCCGCTTGTTCTTGGAGGACGAAGAAACAATAGAGGATGTTTTGTGCCACTGTCCAGCAATAGAAAGAACTAGACAAACTCTCTCTCTTGTTCTTTTGCTCTCGAGAGAGTATGGTGACATCATGTGTCAATTGCACGGATTGTAGTTCTCCATTCTTCTCTGTCTTGAGCTGCAAGAGAAGCTTCCTGCAGACATTGACCAATGATTTCTTTGGTTTGATCCACCCAACGCGTCGGATAGCTTCCGCTTGGTCGTTTGATTTTGATTTTTCCCTCCACAATAAGTTTTTCCAGCCTATTCGTTCTTCTTGAAATGTGTCCAAAATACCGTAGGTATGATTGGTTTATCCTGGTTGATAGCCTTGTGGTGATTTTTAGTTTCTTAAGAATTGACACATTAGTACGGTGTTCTGTTTATGATATTCGCAGCATTCTTCTGTAGGCCCACATTTCAAAAGCATCTATTATTCTTCGATTGACCATTTTTAAAGTCCAGGTGTTAGAGGCATATGTGGCAATAGGAAAGATCAAGGAGTTTAATAATTATAGTTTGTTGCGTTGAGATAATGCAGAGTTTTTCCATATTCGAGTTAGTTTTATTGTCGAGTTACGTGCTATGGCCAGTTTGTGATAAGTGATCCTAAATAGTTAAATTTCTCAATCACTTCAAAACCATCGATCTGTCTAACATTGGCAGGGTTGCGGTCTATTATCATAATTTTCGTCTTCCTTTGTTCAACGTAAGACCATGTTCTCTGCTGATACTGTCCAACTTTGTCATGATTTCTATGAGTCCCTCTTCCAAGCGAGTTAGTATTAAGGTGTCATCTGCATATCTAAGGTTAGTTAATTCTTCTTCCTCCTATGGTTAAACTGCCTCGCCAGCCTTGCAGAGCTTTTCTCATTATACAGGGTGTCCGGAAATAGCGTCGCCAAATTACAGAGGGTGATTCTACATAAAAAAATATGAACATTTTTTCATATGAACATGGGTCCGAAAATGCATAGTTTCCAAGATACAGGGTGTCAAACTTTTTATAAAAATTCAGTTTTTTGTTAATATCATAAATATGATTTTACTGATTTTGTTGAAATTTGGCAGGGTTATCTGTAGTGATAAGGGGCTCATTTAGCATTAATTAGATTAAAATATAAAGTCCAGTGGCGTTCCGGAGGGCATCATACCGAATATTATTGACAAAAAAGTGTGCGCCGCTGACTTTTTCAAACATTTTATATTTTTTTCGTATTAAGCAACTAAAAATACAATATTTTTGACTCTTGAGTTGTTTTCGTATCTTGCGTCGTTTTCGATTAAAAAAGTAAAAACCCGTTTATTACATTTGCAAACTTTTTTGATAAAATCGATATTTTTATTTATATCTTAAATATGCTTTCACCGATTTTGTTGAAATTTAATAGGGTTATCTGTACTAACAGGCGGCTCATTTAGCGTTTATTAGATTAAAAATATAATGTCCAGTGGCGTCCCTGGGGGCATCATACCGAATATTATTGACAAAGAAATGTGCGCCACTGACTCTTTTAAACATTTTATATCTTTTTCGTATTAAGCAACTAAAAATACAACATTTTTGTTTCTTAAATTGTTTTCGTATCTTGCTTCGTTTTTGAGAAAAAAATAAAACCAGTTTATTACAGCGTTTGATGTAGAATTTGGTGCCCTAAAGAAATGTAATAAACTGGTTTTTATTTTTTTTCTCGAAAACGAAGCGAGATACGACAACAATTCAGGAAACAAAATTGTTGTATTTTTAGCTGCTTAATACGAAAAGAATATAAAATGTTTAAAAGAGTCAGTGGCGCACATTTCTTTGTCAATAATATTCCGTATGATGCCTACGGGACGCCACTGGACATTATATTTTTAATATAATTAAGGCTAAATGAGCCGCCTATTACTACAGATAATACTATTAAATTTCAACAAAATCGGTAAAAGCATATTTAAGATATAAATAATAATATCGATTTTATCAAAAAAGGTTGGAAATGTAATAAACTGGTTTTTACTTTTTTTATCGAAAACGAAGCAAGATACGAAAACAACTCAAGAATCATAAATAGTGTATTTTTAGTTGCTTAATACGAAAAAGATATAAAATGTTTGAAAAAGTCAGCGGCGCACACTTTTTTTGTCAATAATATTCGGTATGATGCCCTCCGGCACGCCACTGGACTTTATATTTTTAATCTAATTAAATGAGCCCCTTATTACTACAGATAACCCTGCCAAATTTCAACAAAATCAATAAAATCATATTTAAGATATTAACAAAAAACTGATTTTTTATAAAAAGTTTGACACCCTGTATACTGGAAACTATGCATTTTCGAACCCATGTTCATATGAAAAAATGTTCATGGTTTCTTATGTAGAATCACCATCTGTAATTTGGCGATGTTATTTCCGGACACCCTGTATACTCTACGTATATATTGAAGAGTATCAGTGACACAATACAGCCCTGTCCTACGCCGCACTTTGGACTAAAAGACTTAGATAGCGTGTTGTTGACTTTCACCTTCCCGCAACTGTTGTCGTGGAGATTTTTAAGCAAAATAATCATATATGTTTTGGTACTCCCATGTTTTCCAAGATAAGCCACAAATTCTTCCATTTTACACAGTCAAATGCCTTGCTGTAGTCGACAAAGCACTACACAAACAGTGTTTGAAAATTCTCAAATTACACTTCCAGATTTGAAAACTATCCACCCCAGAAAGCTATTGAATTTCATGAAAAGGATCGAGCCTCTGGCCTATAGTGGCACAGATGTGAGCCACAATACAATACAATACAATACCCCCCCCCCCCAATACCGTTCGTAGAAGTATTTTTGAAGTGAAAACTTCTTTTGGTGCGTATTTTCCTGGGTAGTGAATGAAACTGAGCCGTCAGGCGTCAGATCTTAGGCTCGGTTGTGTAACGCTCCTTCAGGTAAAGTCGGCTCGAGAGAAATAATCAATGGGTAGTGTATTATATTCACTTTTTACACGTCGCCGCTGTCCGTCGCCTCCAAGAAATTTATTTAAAAATATGATTTACTTTTCGTTTGGTTAAAGTTTTCATTTCTGTCGTGTAGTGTTAAGCACATACTGAAATGTAGAGCTTCTGGAAAGCGACCCGAGCCATATGTATCAGATTGCCCCGAACCCAGCAAAAATGGTAAATTATGCAACCCCGCCCAAATATTATGGACAATGTTTTTGAGTAAAATTTTCTGATAAAAGTTGAGAGCAAAACGGGCGTCGAGTGCAAAAATTTTGTTTCGGTATTGTGGATAAAACTGTGTATTTTGAGTCTTTTATGATGGTATCGACAAACCGACCCAAACTAACCCATAATACATTTTTGTTATTCTTCAACTAGCTCCCAATTTAAAATTTTATTTCAAGGTAAATTAACTGAAAAAGAACTAAAACATATCAATAGTCAATAGCGGAATATCTCAAATTCGAGTATCGATATCTCGAAAACTCGTGGTAGAACCTTTTTTGGTCAGTCAGAATTTTCGCTTAAATTTAAAACCAGAAAATCATTTCCCATAGAAATTGTGTCAATTTTTTTTAATAAAAATAATTTATTACAACATTTTTATTCAAATACAAAATGTTTTTAATCTATCAGTAGGTGAGAAACGATTTTCCAAATCTGCTTCAAATACCATTTGGTTTATACCTGCCAAAACTTTACCAAAAATAAAACCCAAATTGCCTAAGCTCAGAACTATTTTATATTTAAAAAGGGAGCATTCGATTTGAAAATTTAAATCATTCACAGGAGCCTTTGGCTTTAGTTTTTTGAGTATATCCATAAATCACTATAAAGATAAATAATTAATAAAGACACGAATAAATAAACTAATTTAATTATCACAGATAAAATAAATGGTTGTCAAATTCCAAATTTTGTACAGCAAATGAAGTATCAAACAGATATGTCAAATACCGAGAGTATTAGATATAGTATTCATGTCGTCACAATAATCTAGGAAATAATCCAACTGATGTAAAAAAATATATTTTGAACCACAATTGTTTCGCTTTTACACAACGGACCAAATTTAAAATAAATAAATAAATGCAACGAAAACAAGCGTTTTAGATAACGATCGTTATCTAAAATTTTCATTCGATTCAGGCGGAGCGTAATTATTGCTAAAAGATCTGCTTAATGTCCTTAGATTAATTTTTGTTTGTCTGATTTGCTGATGAATATCGGCATCAACGCTAATCTGATTACTATCCCTGACACTTTTTGGTCGTGCTCGTTCAACTACATCATCCAAAGTGGCTAGGTCTTCTTCTAAGTCACGTTCTTTATAGTCGTCTCTATTGTTCAATACTTCTAAGCTGCCATGGGTGCTAAGATTCGCCTGCATAGCACTGATAACCTTGCGTTCTTCTTCTTCGATTTTTTTAAAGAACCCTGTAACTTCTTCTGCAAACAGTTGATTTTCTTCCTCAAGAATATTCGTAAGGTACCATGCTTGCTTCAAATAAAACATCGTCTGTTTCTTCGATCCTATTTTGAGGCTTGTTTGCGCTATATCTATGTAGTTGTTGATGAAGAATTTTAGTAATGCTATCTTCTTTTGTCGGTCAAAACGTTTTTCACATTCCCACTAAAAAGAAAAATACACAGGTGAGATGATAAGAGATAATTTCTTTAAAAAGAATGCGCGTACTGGAAACATATTGGAGGAAGCCGTTGTCAATAGCAGTGCAACGCACCGCACAGTATCATGATGCTGATGATGATGATGGGAAAAATGGCATAAAACAGCTCATCCTTCGATCGAATTTGGTAAATTGTTTCAAACATTAAATTAATCTTATCATAATTTTTTAGTATCCTCAAATGGGAAAGGCAATGTGGGGGATAACGTGATATGGAATGCTGATGTTTTAAGTAAACAGTACATTGTTCGTTTGGTGTTAATAGATTATTACAGGGTGCCGAAGTTCAAGGATCTCACTACTAAAATCACGATCTTTGAATAATATCTATTTTTAGTTAAAATCTCGGTCACTCGACAATTTTTGTTATTGTATCACGTATTGTTATTGTATCCAAAGTCGATATTGACCAAATTTGAATTCTATCAACTCCTTGACAAATTTGAAATTTTGAACGTTGCGAAATAAAAATGGACAAACTAGACGTCAACTCTTTAGGCAAAGTTTGCATATTTGCTGGGATTTGCTTTTCTTGATGCTTCCAGAAATGCTCAAGAATGGTGGGCCAAAACTGAAGAATTAAAATTTATATTTCGCCCGAATCCCAAAGTCTGGGTAGAAGCCAGAATAACTATAGACCTGCTAGTCAACTGTCTCATATATAAATTATGTACAAGAATATCCACTCTGGAAAATTGACCTTCAGAAACGCCAAGGCAAGCTGGCTTCAACTCAGCCTATGCCACTTACATATTAGAGTTCGGATAGACAAGTGGATGACTGAATAGGCATTTGATACCATAGCAATCTGGACATTGCATCAGCTGTGATGCATCAACAATATTCTGCAAGAGATATATCATTTCATCCAAATTATTAGAGAAATGGATTGGCCTAACAAGCAAGCTAACATTGTTGATGATCATCTTCCTCAAAACCTTTGGATAATTTTCCCAAAATATGTTCCAATTGACTCAGTTGGACTTACAGTGATCATCATCGCCAAGACTTAGGGCTAGCAAATAGAAAATATTGGAAGGAAATGTGTTGATTAGAAAATGGCTCTTGGAAGGAGCAATATGAGCAATGAAACGACTATTGAAGAATCTTTTGCTGGGCTGACTTGACAGAGGAAGTGTGATCGGCTACTCTCCTTTAGCTGAAAGAAGCAAAATAAGGAACAAAGTAGGTTAACTGAGGATAGGTTAACAGACGATTTTCAGAGTGAAGATCAAGAGAAGAGTGTTTCTGCTTGAAGCAAGCTAAATACGAGAGCAAACTAAATTAGTAGATGTTTTCGACACTGCCCAACATGGGACCAGATCGAAAGACCACCTAAAAATTGGTTATTGATTTTTAGATGGAGAAGGAACAATTGTAAAAAAAACAAATTAGTGAGCGTTATTGAAGCTGATAAACGATGCGCAAAGCGATTGTTAGAAAGACACTGGTAGACTTGGTTAATGAGACTGGCACAGACTAGCAGATTGACTAAAAAACAAGAGTGAAGAACATAGAAACGCCTGGCAACCAAATCCCAAATGGAGAGACGACTTAAAGGGACTGGTTGTCTTTCTTTGGATGAGCAAACAAAAAGCTAAGTGGACGTTACCGAAACTGACATTAGATTAACAAAACGATTGCTAAATTAAAGCGCAAAAGAACAACGCAAAATCACCAAACACCAGGTGGGGAGAGGACACGGAAAGAAGCTGGATGATCCACTACATTAATTTTAATGGACCATCCAGCATTCAGTATATAACGAAAACTTAAGGGTAGTAAATAGAAAAGATGGGAAGGATATGTGTTGAGTAGACAATGACTTCTGGAAGAAACAATAGATTGTTGAATTGTACATCAAGTGAAGTTCATCAAAACGTCAGGCGACCAAATAGACAGGCGACATAAGGCAGCCAGCTGCGTGACTGCCTTTCTTTGGACGAGGCAAGCAAAGTAATTAGTGGCCGTTTCCGAAACTGACATCAGCTGAAGAAAATGATAGTTAATATAGAACCCAAACGAGCAACGTAAAATCACTAAACACCAGTTGAAGAGAAGAGATAAAAAGAAGCTAAATGGTCCACTAAATCAGTTTTAGTGGACCATCCAGTTCCTTTTTGTCACTTCTCTCCACCAGGTGCTTGGTTACTTTGTTCTTCTGAGCTCTATTTTTACCAATGATTTTGTCTATTTAATGTCAGCTTTGGAAACGCATCCACCAATTATTGAGCTTGACAAAATGAGCAAACATATGGTCAAGATAAAAACGCACAATCATTAGAAGACCAAACACGCCCGAAGAGACCGGCTGATTTTGCTGGATAAAAGAAGAAAGCAATAGGGTAAGTTGGGCAGAAATGGAAATAACTTTCGATCTATAATGCATCACACTACATTTCCAAATGCAAGAGTTTGAGAGTTTGTAAAAATCTTACGAGGACCATATTTCGATGTTATCAAATAATGAATCACAGGTCTGAGTGGAACTTTTGGTGCCGATATATTATGATTAACAACAAGAGGCCTTTGGATGCTTTATAGATTGCGAAAGCTTTCGATAATCTCAACCACTCACCACTGTTCAGAATGTTACCCAAACTGACATCTGATGAAGAAAATGATTAAGAGCAACGTAAAATCACCAAACACCAGGTGGAGAGAAGACGTAAAAAGAAGCTGGATGGTCCACTAAATCAGTTTTAGTGGACCATCCACTTTCTTTCCATGTCTTCTCTCCACCTGGTGCTCGGTTACGTTGTTCTTCTGAGCTCTATTTTTAGTAATCGTTTCATCTCTCTGATGTCAGCTTCGGGAACGTCCACTAATTATTGAACCTGACAAGAATCATTAGAACACCAAACACGGCCGAAGAGATTGGCTGATATTCTCTGGATAGAAGAAGAAAGCAATAGGGTAAGATGAGCAGAAGTAGAAATAGCTCTCGGTCTATAATGCATCACACTACATTGCCAAATTCAAGAGTTAGTAAAAATATTGCGAGTACCATATTTCAACTGGAACTATTGGTGCCGATATGTTATGATCAACAATAAAATGCCTTCGGAGGCTTTATATATTGCCAGAAAGCTTGCAACAACCTCAACCGCTGGCCATTGTTGTGAGTGTTACTGAAACTGACATCAGATGAAGAAAATGATTGTTAAAATAGAGCTCAAACGAGCAACGTAAAATCACCAAACACCAGGTGGAGGGAAGACATAAAAAAAGTTGTATGGTCCACTAAATTAGTTTAAGTGGACCATCCAGTTTCTTTTTGATATCTTCTCTCCCTACTGTTTGGTTACATTGTTCTTCTGAGCTCTATTTGTAGCTATCATTTGGTCTATCTGATGTCAGCTTCGGGAACGTTCACTAATTATTGAACCTGACAAGATGAGCAAACATATCGTCAAGATAAAAACGTAGAATCATTAGAAGACCAGACACGGCCAAAGAGATCGGCTGGTTTTCTCTGGATAGAAGAAGAAAGCAAAAAAGCAATAGGGTAAGATGGGCAGAAATGGAAATAACTCTCGATCTAAAATGCATCACACTACATTTCCAAATTCAAGAGTTTGTAAAAATATTGCGAGGACCATATTTCGATGTTTTCAAACGAAACACAGTTCTGAGTGGAACTCTTGGTGCCGATATATTATGATCAACAACAAGACGCCTTTGGAGGTTTCATAGATTGCCAGAAAGCTTTCGACAACCTGAACTACTGACCACTGTTGAGAGTGTTACCGAAACTGGCATGAGATGAAGTAAATGATTGTTAAAATAGAGCTCAAAAGAGCAACGTAAAATCACCAAACACTAGGTGGAGAGAAAACATAAAAAAATGTGAATGGCCCACTATATTAGTTTTAGTGGACCATCCAGTATCTTTTTAATGTCTTCTCTCCACTTGTTGTTTGATTCCGTTGTTCTTCTAAGCTCTATTTTTTTAGTGATAGTTTTGTCTATCTGGAGTCAACTTTGGTAGCGTCCACTAATTATTGAACCTGACAAGATGAGCAAACATATGGCCAAGATAAAAAAGTAGAATCACTAGAAGAGCAAAAACGGCCGAGGAAATCGGCTGGTTTTCTTTGGATAGAAGAAGAAAGCAATGGGGCAAGATGAGCAGAAATTGAAATATCTCTGGATCTATAATGCATCACACTACATTCCCAAATGCAAGAGTTTGTAAAAATATTGCGAGGATCATATTTAGATGTTGTCAAATATATTATGATCAACAATACGGCTCCTTTGGAGGCTTTATAGATTGCCAGAAAGCTTGCGACAACTTCAACCACTGACCACTCTTTAGAGTGTTACAGAAACTGACATGAGATGAGATGAAGAACATTATTTAACTAAAACGGAGTTTTATCCACAATACCGAAACAGAATTATTGAGTGCAATAATTATGTTTCGGTATTGTGGATAAAACTCCGTTTTAGTGCATGTTGCTGAATGTTCCAAACCCCAACATTTTCTTTATACAGTGGCACACACACTAAAGGGACCTCCTATGGCGCTATGGCGCTCAACGAGCGGTGTGTGTGCGAAGATGTTGATTGACACGGTTCTTGAATAGTTGTAGGTTGTAATTAGTGGGAAACAGATGTCCTGCGAGTTAGTTCTACAGTGATGCAGCGCGCCAGCCAGACATAGGAGAAAATGATTGTCCAACTAGAGCTGAACAGAGCAACGTAAAATCACCAAACACCAGGTGGAGAGAAGACTCAAAAAGAAGTTAGATGGTCCACTAAAATAGTTTTAGTGAACCATCTAGGTCCTTTTTATGTCTTCTCTCCACCTGGTGTTTGGTTACGTTGTTCTTCTAAGCTCTATTTTTAGTAATCGTTTTGTCTATCTGATCTCTGCTTCGGAAACGTCGACTAATTATTGAATTTGACAAGATAAGCAAGACAAAAAGGTAGAATCATTAGAAGACCAAACACGGCCGAAGAGATCCGTTGGTTTTCTCTGGATTGAGGAAGAATGCAATATGTTACCGAAACTGACATCAGATGAAGAAAACGAATGTTAAAATACAGCTCAACGTAAAATCACCAAGAGCAACGTGAAATCGCCAAACACCAGGTGGAGAAAAGACATAACAAAAAGTTGGATGGTCCACTAAATCAGTTTTAGTGGACCATCCAGTTCCTTTTTAATGTCTTCTCTCCACCTGGTTTTTTTCATCTGGGTTCTATTTTTAGTAATCGTTTTGTCTATCTGATGTCTGCTTCGGGAACGTCCACTAATTATTGAACCTGATAAGATGAGGAAATATATGGTCAATATAAAAACGTAGGATCATTAGAAGACCATACACGACCGAAGAGATCGGTTGGTTTTCTCTGGATAGAGGAAGAAAGGAATAGGGTAAGGTGAGCAGAAATTTAAATAACTCTCGATCTATAATGCCTCACACTACAAGGGTTTGTAAACATGTTGCGAGGACCACATTTTGATGTTATCAAATGAATCACAGATCTGAGATCTGGTGCCGATATGTTATGATGCCTTTGGAGGCTTTATAGGTTACCGGAAGGCGTTCGACAAACTCAACCTCTGTTGAGAGGGTTTCGCGAGATTGGAATAAATAAAATCTGAAACCATTTTGCCTATTATTATACTCCATCAGAAAATTTAAGCATGTTAAATCTGGTATACATGGAGTCCTTTAATATTCTCCTGATTGATTAAAAATTAAAAAAAAAATATAATAAAATGTTACTTACTTCATCATTTATGCTATCGCAAGATTCTCTCCTGGCTTCCGTATTTACATTATATCTGAGATTCCCAATATGCTTAACATTATCTTGCTTCTGTCTCTTTCTTATGAGCTTTCGTCTCCTCTCTCTTTCTTTTACTAATTCCAACTGCTTTTCCGCGTCCGCAAATTTCGGTTTCTTGTCCAATGACGTTGTGGACACAGAGATGTTGTCACTGTTGGAGTCATAGTCATTTAGGTTTAGATGGCTTAAATATGAAGTTTGATCCCAGTCTTTCTTATAGAGTATATACAACAGCTCTTTGTAGTTTAAAGGAGGATAGAACTTCCCACTGGTGTAACGTATATTTCGAAGCGCTCTAATTATTAACATCACAGGGGATTCTTTTATTCTGTGGAACACTTCATTCGCATGCTCCAGATATTTCCTGGAAACATTTTTTAAAATGTTCTTTCTTCTTATGAAGTAGTCCCGTAGATTTCGTTGACTAAGCATATTTGAAAAGCTTTGGATTATGCTTATTAGCTTGATGCCAAGTCGATGTTCGGGCCAGCCGTCATAATTTTGTTCTGATTCCCAAAGTATAAGGGTTAGGAAATGTTCTGGAACAATGCCGTGACTTTTTGTATAAGGCTCGAGGTATTGTTTGTAAATGGTTACTAATGTTAGGTAGCATTTGATTTGTTCTGGACGCAGCAACGTTTGAAGGTAGCTTTCTGCTAATGGGAAATGAATTTCCCATTCCAGATCTCCTAAAAACAAAAAAACATTATTTGTAATGTTGATAATAAAGACTATCAATGCGCCATACCATAATATCATGAAAGAGCATTATTTATTACGCATTTTTATCTATATATACCTTCCGGATATTCTCCACGTTTTCTTGAGTAACTTTTCGGGACAAGTGCACATTCTGAATGCGTCATTTCACTTAACATTTCCTCCGTGGGCCACTGGAAACGATCGTTTCCTTCCTCTTCAAATTGAGGCTTTCTGCACCTAAACTCATACGTCTGCTTACTTGGCCATGAACTTTTCAGGCAAGGTAATACCATAATTGGGTAGCAATTGCCATTATCATCTCTGAGGTTGCAGGATATTTTTCCAGGTATGTGTTCGTCCACAATTGCGTTGTCGATTTCGTACTGAACTAATCCAAGTTGCTCGGCTATTGACTTCTTGAACATTTCGCTTTGGAAATATTTCATGAACTTTCTGGAGGGAAGATATGACACAATATCGTATACATCTTCGTCCTTTAAGTTTTCGTGGTCCATGTCTTCCATTTCCACGTCGATATCAGGTTTCTTCACTTTTCTAAAACATTAATATTTTACTTAGCATTTAGTTCGATACAAGCGAAATGGTTCAAAATTTGCAATTTTGCTCACCTGTAAACAAAACAATCGTCTAAAGTGCCTTCATCAGTTTGGTCCTTTATTAATTGGGGGTTTTCATTGATTACCAATCCAGTTGAGGTGCAAGTAGACTCAGTATCACTGCTTCCAGATGTGTTAGATGATGGAATTGACAAAATATCTTTTATTGAACTGCCATCGTGATTGTTTCCAAAATTACGTCGTTGTAACTTTACAAAACCTGTGGAATAGTCTTATTAATATTTTATTTAGAATTTGTCAATATTGATTAATAATATAAACTCGACTGTATTGGAATTGGAGGTACTGTTTAATTAGGTCCTCGTGAGCATGTGCTGTTTGTTACATTTGTAAATTATCTGACGTTACCATAAATTTTGTATAAATGTGTAGATAAGACTTGTTCGAATCGTTTATAACTGAAGAAGAAGAAGAAGAAGAATAGACCAAGCTTGTTCCTTTGAACTTCTGAAGCCTCTAACAATTTTTTTCGTTCATACACTTCATACTTGAATCATAAGACAGTCCATTTTTTTTACCTGGAACCTGTTTCCCTATTTGATGTCTATCTCTAAAATGTTATTTTGTATTTGTGTCTTACAAACACAGTTTATGTATAGAACGCTTTTGATCAACAGACGATAATTTTTCAAATGGCACACCCTTTATATTTTATTAAAAAGTGAAGCCCCCGCTGAAACCTCCATAATAAACTATATATGACTCCAATATGTATTAATTATACAATTTTTCAATGACTTTCAACTGCACTGTCTTACACAAAAATTGATGAGGTAATTTTTTTTATAAATTTTAAAATATAATTACTTTCGAGCGGGGTGATAGTTTTAATTAAAACTATTATTAATATATAGCCATATCTCTTCCTAATAAACTCTCGCTTAGTTCAGACAGAACTTACATTTTAATACCGAGTATGATACAGGCTCCAAGAAAAAAGTATGTTTTTCCAATTTTTAACACATCCTGTAGAATGATAAGATTCTTAGAGGTCATTCTACTTTCTAACTCATTGACATAATATGAGGAAATAGAGCAAAGTTCATAGAGCTGTCATTAAATATTTAAATAAATACAAATGAAATTTATATTAATTTATAATGCAAGGACAAATGGGCGGCAACGAATCTGGAGAATCCCTAACGCCAGATACAATGATGGAAGGTTTGTAGGGAAGGAAAATTGTGGTGGGGAACCTGTGATCGTGGAGAGTGAAATATCTCTCGAAACAAATACTGAACTTTGTGTTTGGTCAAGTCATGCTCCATTTATCGGAAATGACTTCATTTATATATCTCAGATTCTCAGATTGCGCATAATGTAAGCCAATATTCAAACGAGATAGGTGTAAATCGTTAACCTTGGCCTGCCAAAGTCCTGATTTAAATCCAACTGATCATTTATTTTACCAAATTAATACCTGGCATGTTCATAGCGTGCATACTATATGTATGGACCGACAAATGTATTGTATTACTAAAACGGAATCAAAAATCACAATGATCCCTAAGGATCAAGTAGTGATTTTGTAGGCAGATTAGCATTTAAAGATCCTTTACACAAATAGTGCACTATGTAAAAATCGACCCCTCCTATTGGTCGATCCATCTCGTATTACGATATGTCTGCGTGATGCAATCAACCTTTATCAAGAGCCCTTGTGGAGAGGTTTAGATCGTTAGGTCTCACCTGGAAAACGCGGGTTCGAACCCCGTTGCTTTTTTTTTATTTTTTTTTTAAGATTATGTTTCTAAACAGCTTTTTTTCTTGATTTTGGGTATGTCTTGGGTTAGATTGGGTTAGCACCTGGTTAGTTTCTTTTCCGTGAGCCCCCGTAGCGAGCGAAGCGAGCGGAGGGCCATGCGGATCGACCAATGGGAAAGGCCCATTTTTATATAGTGCACTATTTGTGTAAAGGATCTTTAAATGCGGCAGATTATTCTACAGAGGGCCTTAAAAAATCGGGAGAAAACATAATAATCGGTATTAATATTCGGTATTACATTTTAAGTTTCCAACTAATCGCGAGTTTATTACGGAGGGATATGGACATCAATAATAACTTTAATTAAAAATAACAATCCGTTCAGAAGTCATTAAGATTATGCTTCAAAAATTGTGGAAATTTTGACCTTATTGTAAGCCAGTGTATTTCAAACGAACTTAAATAGTTTTATCAAAAAATAGTAGGATTTAAATCAAATGGATGTCTACCATGGGAATCTTACTTATTTGCTCTTAATTGCACACTTTATGTATAAATTTGTGCATCTGCTCCCATCTAAAATATTTTAAAATATTTATGGCGTTGTATCATGATTTTTTTTTCTAAAAAAAATTATATAAAATAAAGAAAATGGAAGTTCCAATTTCTTCTTTTAGTATCACTAATGTGTCATGATCTACCAGATTCAGACATGTATTTAATATTCTTGACAGCGCTCTTAATAATAATCTTACAAATTGAGTAATAAAAACCAATTGCTTTAAACCTTGATTAAAAAATAACACCCGGTGTGTCTTAACGAATATTGAACTATCTCTCATCATCCCGTCTCAGAAGAAAATAACAAAAATTTCTTCTAAACATCAAAATTTAAAAAAATAAAGATGTAAACAATTTTGAAATAATAACGAAACTAAATGATTAATACAATTGCTACGATTAATGAAACATTCGATCAGAAGAAAAAAAAATATGTGCATCATTTTTATAAGTACACAACTGAAGTGAAACTTCTAAAAGAGACATTAGAAATTGAGTTTTTAAGCTTTTTTCTCAACTTTTTCCCCCGGTTTCGACACTTTTTTATTTTTTTTAATTTCTTCACCGAACACCGCGTTTCTCTAACTTTTTCTTTTTTTACTATATTTTTTTAATTTTGTTTTGTAACACGTTTATTAACTTTCCGAATATTTTTTACTTTTTGTTCAATTTTTTCCCTTCTTTAAAAAAAAATTGATGTTTTTTTTCATAAAGCATTTATTTTCTTCCCATTTTTACCATGCCCGACCTCGTAGCTGAACTTCGCCAAAAAACTGCGTTTCCCTAACTTTTTTTTGTTAGTTATTTTTTTCTTAGTTCGTTTTATAATATTTTTATTAACTTTCCGAACAATAACGTTTTTTAATTTTTTTTCCAATATTTTTGTGTTTTCAGGGGAGGGGGAGGGAGGGGATTATGGAAATATCGAAATAATAACGAAAACAAATTCTAAATACAATTGGTAACGCCCAAAACGATTAGTGAAACATTCGTTCAGAAAAAAAAAGAATAAATGTTCTAAATATCAGTTTAAACAATCTGTACCATAAACGTGTCGTCTCAGATATGCTTAGATATATTTTTTTAGGAGCTTAATGCAGTCAAAATGTAAAAAATATCGGAATAAAATGAAAATAAATTATAGATACAATTCCTAACACCCCAAAGATTAATAAAACACTCGTTTAGAAAAAAAACTAAAATTTTCTTCTAAACGTCAAAATTTTAAAAATCTGTATCATAAACGTGCCATTTCTAAAATATTTATATTATTTTTTAGGACCCTAATGCATTTAAAATGTAAAAAATATCGAAGTAATAATGAAAATAAATTATAAATACAATTGCAAACGATTAATAAAACATTCGCTCAGAAAAACATCGAAGAAATTTCTTCTAAACATCAAAACTTAAGCAATCTACCATAAACGTGTCATATCAAAAATATAAGCTTATTTTTGAAGTGAAACTTCTTTAGCGAGGGTAATACAGTCAGAAAAAGTGAAACGCTTATCAAAGTGAAACGCTTATCACAAAGTTGAAACGGTTATCAAAATGAAACGCTCCTTTAATTAAGCATGTTCCAGTATAGCTAGAGAGTTGAAATGTTCAGTACATGTAGCCGGGGTAAAATGAGGATCCTGGACGAAAACTGGACCCCGTTCGGCCAGAAGAGGTGGAGAAGAAAAAACTAGAATAATTAATTTCGGGAGAACGGGAAGAGCTACGGGGTCGAAATTTTTAGGGTAGGTGTGCCTCATGGGAGTATACCTTTGACCATATGAGGGGGGACCGGGGCTCTAATGTGAGGGGGGATTTTGGTGAACAAACCGTTTTTTGCCGATATCCCTGTAACGAAAAAACTTTAAAAACCGTAAAGAATTGTTCGGAAGGATAATAAAAGTATTAAAAACGAAATAAGAAAATAACAATAATAAAAAAAAAGGCGAAAGAGTTCAGCTACGAGATTGGAGATGACAAAAATGGGAAGAAAAACATATTTTATGAAAAATTAAAAATTAAAAATGGGGAAAAAGAAGAAAAAACGTAAAAAATGTCCGAAACGTCAATAAAAGCATTATAAAACGAAATAAGAATATAAAATAAAAAAAATGAAAAGATTTTTCGGAAAGCTTATAAAAGTATTATAAAACCAAATAAGAAAGAAAATAAGAAAAATACAGAAAAAAAAATTAGTTAATAAAAATATTATAAAACAAAATAATTTTTTTTATATAAATTTGGAAAAACGCGGTTTTTGGCGAAAAAAAAATTTTCAAACCGGAGGCATAGGTTGAGAAAAAATAGCTTACAAAATTAAAAACTCATTTCCTAATATCTCTTTCAGAAGTTTCACTTCAATTGTGTGCTTATAAAGGTGTGACACATTCTTTTTTTAGGACCTTAATGCAGTCAAAATGTAAAAAATATCGGAATAATAACGAAAATTAATTACAAATACAATTGCTAACGCCCCAAACGATTAGTCTAACATTCGTTAAAGAAACGAAAAAATTTCGTTCAAAACTTAAAGATTCTGTACCATCTCAAAAATATTTAGACCACTTTTTAACGATTTTAATGCATTCAAAATGTAATGCATGTAAAATATCGAAATAATAACGAAAATAAATTAAAAATCAACATTCGTTCAGAAAAAAAA